>MU224707.1:1197630-1209448 GCA_018584345.1 Thuja plicata
GAAAACAACCCCCAAACTAATCTTGAACATAGAAATAACTCAAATCTAATCATAACCTTTTCCCTAACCCTTATTGGATCTTAATCCAAACCAAACCCTAATAATAAACGCAATGGAAAGTAATAATAATAAAACAATGTAATGATAATGTAGTTCTTTTATTATAATATAATCCTAATATAATAATGAAATAATAATATAATTTAATAATATTATTATAATACTATTTTAATATATTGTTATGTTATTTTTCTTTATATCGATGATAGTCGCTTTTGACTGGAGCTTTGAACTAATGGGGTCACAATGGGGGACCCCATCCCTGAGAACAAACTAAGGCATTGTCACCTCCTCCTGCTCCTTTAAAAACAATGGGGAAACACTCCTTCTCACCACATACAATATCTAGTATGAACACCAATTTCATCTCCACCAGCAACTACTTGCATGACCTGAGTGGCTGGGTCAAAGGTAATTTTGACGGGGCAGCCAAAGGGAATCCGGGGAAAGCTGGAGTGGGAGGTATTATAAGGGACCCTGCTGGTAATTGTCTGGGAGTTGTTGCTGCCCTACTGGGAGTTCAGACTAATCATATGGTGGAAGCCACGACTGCCCTTCATGTGGTTATGCTGGCCAAAGACATGGGTTGTTCTAAACTGTGGCTTGAGGGAGACTCTCTTCACATAATAAATTGTATTAAAGGCAATCATGAAGCTTCATGGGCTATCAGCCACATCATTGAACAAATTAAATCTATTATGCCCACTTTCAAAGATTATCATATATCCCATGTTTTCAGGGAAGGTAATACGATGACGGATGGCTTAGCTAACGTGGGTGTACAAACTGATGTCATGCAATCATGGAGAGGGGAGGTAGATCTTAAAATGGAGATTGTTAGTCTGATCAGGTATGATAGGATTAACAATATTGAAGGAGTGATTAATACACATAATAAATGATGAGGTCATCAATAATGATGAAATGTGATTTGAGTAGTCATTCGAAGGAAACAGGATTAATGAAAATTGTGACCCCGCACGAATTATGGGTGTTAATGAGCATTTTGAATCTGAATAATCACTGAACCGCCTCACAATAGGTGTGGAATAATCATTCTCAAGGCCTTTCTTAGGAATGGTTTATTCAATCTAAGGACTACTTCTTCCGTTATGAGGTGCATTTAACTTGTCAACCCAGGGACGTATACTTGAAATGGTCGGCATGATATGTGCACTAGGTTCCTTAAGGAGTCATTCTGCTTATGTTGCACGAAGGTAAAAATGCATAAAAGAAACCTCCACAAGTGCTGCAGTAAAAGAATACATTTATCTTCTTACTAAAATGAATGCTAGAAATTGCAAACTCTACTTAAGCCTATACTTTCAGCCTAGAACATCCATTATAACTATTCTTGTAGATGCTGCAGGAACATTCACAAGGTATGCTGCTGCAGGAAGAAATTGTAACTTCTATCTAAAATACTAGAAATGCTGGAAGGAAATCTATTCTATTCTAACCTATTCCACCTCCTAAGTGGGCCCCCTTGGTCGGTTTCTGCTAATCTATTAACACAGAACATAAACCAAGAATTACTTCACTGTATTTTAAAAACTCATTACATAAAAACTATACATGAAACTTGAAATAGATTGCTATAAGATACAATAGTTTTCTTCCAAAAACTTCTTTCTCTAACTTTCCTATCTAACTTCAAACTATCGGTCCAATCCCTAAATATAGAGGATCGAACACTTATTACAAAATAGAAAAGAAACTATCTTGTTGAAAACATGCCGGAGAAGAAGATGGAAATGCAATAGCCCACGGTGTGGGTAATAAAGCTCGGGCGACCAGTTCAACATAATAAAGTGCAGAGGGAATATAGCAACACTACATCCCCGCGTCCTGGAATAATGGCTCCTCCATTATAGCAGTCGTGTTTCCTGGTGCTATGATGATCACTCCGCCATAGCTGGTCCTCAACAGTCTTAATTGAATGCTATCGACCCCTCTCCAGCCGCTTTCTCTCCTGTCAAGTTAGCTATGATGCGGAAATAGTCATGTAACAAGCTTAATCAAATTAAATCCAGATATTAGAACATATATTCTGATGGTTTTATGAAATACTACACTATATGTATAATATTAGCAAAATATGTCACAAACATCTACCCATGGTTTATCAGTTCTATCTGGACTTTATCACAAGTTTTGACTAGCTAGGCTCTCAAATGTTTTGTCAGAAACTAGAACAGAGTATTTAAAATTATACAAAATAAAGGCAATAATTTGGCGTTATCATCTGCCCCTTGGTTAATCAAATGCTTGTCCTCAAGCATTGCATCTTCTGGCAATTGACCTAAAGTCACCAACTTCAGTTCTTCCTCACCTCTGGCTCTTGAAGGAGTAGTAGAATCCTCTTGTTCTTTCCCAAAATTCCCATCTGTGATCCTCCTACAGCCTGTCAAGTTTGGTAGTGTTGATGTCATACAAGGGCCAAAGGAGCATGGGTGGCTGCATTGTGAGTGGACACCAGAGCTCTTGCCTGATTTGCCTACCCAGCCCTATGTATTTTGGTGCTTGGTGTATAACTGCTTCAAGGTTAATGGGGTTGTGTGGTTTTGACCTTTTGAATGCCTTTGATAATCTGCCCCATCTACTTCTGGCACCGGTTAAGGCTCTTTGGAAGACAAAATAAGACATGTTGTCATATTCTGCATACACATCTTCTCTGAGTTTAAAATTTTTATCTCTGATTTCCTTTTTAATATTCCCATATGTCAGTTTGAACCAATCCCTCAGGAATACTTTTGGTTGACTACTCTCTGCTCTTAATGGTAGGGGTTCTATTTTCTCAAGTTCTCTGTAATTCTCCAATTATCTATCATAGTTAGCCTCGTTGTGCATCCAAGACATCAGGGCCCTTAGGTGTATATCCCCTATGTAAGGTAGGGGGTTCCATTTAGTCTATGTAGGGATGATGAAATTATGCACATACAACTCACAGAGTAGGTTTTGTTGCCAAGATGGAAGTGTCTGGTATAAACTATAGAATTCCTGGGCTGATTTGAACTCTGCGTTTACATCTTTGAGGGTCATCATCAACTAAAATAGGAGGAATTGTTCTTTTAGACAGATGGTATAGACCCTAGGTGGAGGTCTACAAGAAATTATCTGGTCATTCAGCTTAAGGGCATGTTCCATTCTCTGTTTCTGTCTTGCCAACTGATCTTTTAATTCTGCAATTTCCTCTCCTTGTTCTACTATTACTTTCTGCAATTTCTTTTTCTCTTCTCCCCATAGAGTGGTTTTCAGCACATGCTTATTATATAACTGGAAGAGAAGCATTTGTAGAGTAATCAGACCACTGTTTTCATCTTGGTTATTCTCCTTCCTTTGTTCCCTCCATAACTGCTCTATGAATTTTATTAACCAAGTTCGCTTATAGGAAACTAAAGCATTTCTTGTGCAAGCTAGCTGGTGAGTTATAGGGGTTTCTTTCTCATGGGTTGAAACATCCTGATGACTAACTCCTGGGTCATTTTGACATACATTTGGCTCAGCTTCACACTCCTCATCCAAATTTTGAGGAATGTCTGGAATCTCAGATTGGCTGGGAGAATCATCTGGAATAATATGAATAGGAGTTTCCTCCTCAAATTTTTTGGGGGAAGCAGTCTGACTTTCGGTGGGTGCTTTAGGAGTCTGCCTTCTCATCCTAGAACTTCTTCTTATAGGGATTTCCTCAACCTCTATGACCTTTTTCTTACTAACCCTTTTTGTTTTCTATGCTGCAGGAGTAGTGGCTGCAGGAACTGACTTCATTTTATTCTTTCTTGAGACTTGAGGGTTTCATGGCTCAGCTGCAGGAACTGAAGTTTCTCCTACTAACTTCTATTTTACTTTTGTTCAGGCGGTAGTAGGTATATTTCTTATGTGAGCGGGTAAAGGCACATTTTCTTGTAAATTTTTAGTTTCTGCCCCTTGGGTACTTTGCTCGGCAACTAGGTCAGGGGAAACTGCATTATCTTGCCTAATTTGCACATTAGGGGCAATTTGAGGCTGCAAGGTTTTATGATGGACAAACTCTGCCCATGCCATAGGGGAGGCACCCATAAGAGATCTTTCTATGAGTAATTTAATTACGGCATGGTGAGTAACAAATTTGTCTTTCCCTTTCTGGGTTTCTTCGACACTAATGCACAACATATTAAACAAAAAAATGGGTGCATTCATTGGGATATTATGTCATATATAACTAAGAAGCTTAAAATGATGCGCATGCAAATTAGAGAATCATCCTTCACAGGTGAAATACCTGATAATGTGTGTGGCCAATTCCTGATATGGTGGAGGAATGGACATCCTTTTGCATCCCTGTTTAGTGATCTCCAATGGAGGATCTCCTGGTAGGGTGAACTGAGCCCTGCGTGACCTGGCATCGTGCGCATTGGGGTAGTGTTCCCCTGCTGCTGGAAAACCAATTACTTCTGCTATTCACTCCTCTATTGCAACAACTGTCAACCCCCATACCATTGCTTGGCCTTCATCAAATGTGTTTGCAAATTTTGCTGCTGCTTCCTCATCAAACTCCGTCAATTTTAAGAAATAGCCCAGCCATCTGCAGGCATTAAATCTTCTTACTGCCTCAACATTAGATAGTAAAATACCATGAACCACTGGTTCATGGCGCTGCAATTGGCCCCCCATTTTTGCTTACCAAATTCAACCTTTACTCTGTTCTTGATAATTACCTTCTTCTCTTTTGAATTTCAGACTACCTCTTGTAAAACCACAGACCCTCTTTCACATTCTTCTAGTATTCTTGATATGAACAATAATAATGTACTTTAACAGAATGAATCATAGATATTCATGCGAGAGTGAGAGTTATGTCATGGTTTTAATATTGTGTTACATCTAGTCTGACGGTTAGGGGTTTATTCAGAATAAAGGTACGACACTTGACACTTGTGTGATGCGGCAGCTGGATTTTAATTAAGACAATGCTGAAGTATAGATTTGTGGATCTTAACGAGTAAATAGAAATGACATTTTAAGAATTGGCACACTTCCCTACCCCCTACAAAATATTCACAAGTGTCCTCACTTGTCAGAAGGTATGGAACTGGATTAAGGCGACAATGATACATTTATTGCAGTATTCGATATAACCAACGAAATATATGCGCTAAAAATGGAAATAAATTTGAAAAGCTCGTACCTGTTAATTGATCATCACACATGCGAGGAAAGATTGGCAAGAGTGGAATGACAGCGTCAGTGGTCGGCATGCGTCAGCGCACGATCTCTTTATTGAAAGCATAGAAATATGATGACGTGGAAGGTGGGTGGATAGAAGATTAAGAAATGAAATGGGTTGAAAAAGAATAATGTAGAAAGTGAATGGAGAATTTGAACTTTATGTAAACATAAAGTTTTTATTATGGTCACGCTTCGAAGGAATTCTTATTGAAGAGCTGCAGGAAGAAGGTTGACACCCTCTGCTGCAGGAAGTGTTACCTGTTGATCCTTTAAAACTGGCTGGTTGAATTGCTGCAGGAAGCCTTCTTTCGTTTGTGGCTAGTGATACAATTTTAGCCTATGTCCATTGATTAGTAGCTTGAAGTGTACAGGGTCAATTTGGGTCAACTGGACTGCTCCATTTGTAAATACATGGCTTATTTCATATGGACCTAGCCATTGTGTCTGCAGCTTGCCTGGTATCTCTTGGAATCTGGAATCATATAACAATGCCCAATCTCCAACTTTGAACTGCTTACTCTTAATATGGGTATCATGCCACTGTTTTCTTTGCTTTTGGACAATTTCCATGTGCTGTAGGGCAGACTTGCACATTTCATCCAAAGAATTGAGATGCAGCAAGTGCTCTCTCTTTGCTGCAGGAAAATCAATATTTAACTCCAATGATGTTCTTAATATTTTGTGTTCAAATTCAATCGGTAGCATTGTTGTTTTACCATATAAAATTTCAAACGGAGTGAACCCTGTGGTGGTCTTCCATGTTGTTCTATATGCCTAGACGGCTTCTAATAGTCTGCTGCTCCAATCTCGGTAATGCAAATGAACTGTCTTTGTTAAGATTGCTTCTATTTCCCAATTTGTTACTTATGCTTGTCCATTGGCTTGGGGGTGATAGGGGCTTGATTTTCGATGTCTGATATTATATTCCTTCATGAGCTCTGTTATCATATTAGAAGTGAATTGGGAACCTTGATCAGTAACAAGTTCTCTTGGCACACCATATCTACTAAAAATTTCTTCATACAAAAATTCAGCAACTTTATGATCTCTGGCATGCTTCATTGCTCTGACTTCGACCCATTTGGTCAGGTAATCTGTGCACACCAGAATGTATGACTTCCCATTGGATATTGGAGGGTCTATTGGACCAATAAAGTCCATGCCCCATTTATCAAATGGTGTTACCACCACCTGTGGGTTTAAGGGGATTTCATCTGATCTTGTTGGTCGGCCTATTCTTTGACATTTGTCACACTTCCTTGTATAACTAGCTGCATCTTTGTGAAGTGTAGGCCAGTAGTAGCCAGTTGTTAAAATCTTTTGTGCTGTTCTTTTGGCTGCAAAGTGCCCTCCACATGGTTCATTATGACATGCATGAAGAATGTCATATGTCTCATCTTCTCTCACACATCTCCTCATGACTTGGTCAGGTTCAGTGTAAAATAATGTGCTATCAATCCAAGAGAAATGGAAGCTTTTCTCTATAAGAAGCTTCTTATCCTTATAAGAGAAATGTGTTGGCATTTTGTTAGCTGCTAGGTAATTATCTATATCAGCATACCATGGATTCTGGACAATAATATGAAATAAATGTTCATCTGGAAATGCATCATCTATCAAAGTGGTATCTTCTTCAGCATGATGAATTCTGGATAGATTATCAGCTACCACGTTTGCTTTCCCTGGCTTGTCAATGATTGTTATATCAAATTCCTGCAAAAGAAGGAGCCATCTTGCTAACCTACCTGTGATGGCAAGTTTGTTCATGAGATACTTAATTGTTGCATGGTCAGTATGAACAAAGATAGGATAACCAGTCACATAATGGCAGAATTTGTTCAAAGCATAAACTACTACTAGAAATTCTTTTTCAGTCACTGTATAGTTTAACTCTGGTCCATGTAGACTCTTACTGATATAATAGATTGCATTTTCAAGGTTTTTAGACTTTTGTCCTAAGACAACACCTACAACATAGTTTGAAGCATCTGTATGTATGTGAAATGGAAAAGTCTAGTCAGGACCCCTAAGTATTGGTGCAGTTGTCAAAAGTGACTTGAGCTGCAGGAAGGATTCATCACATTCTTTTGTCCAAGCAAATTCAGCTTCTTTGGTAAGTAAGTTGTACAGAGGACTAGCTATTTGACTAAAGTTCTAGATAAACCTCCTATAATAGCCAACGTGACCTAGGAAAGATCTGACATATTTTTGCTTAGTAGGAATAGGGAGTGTGAGAATTACCTCTATCTTCGTAGGGTCTACCTAGATTCCAGCTTTGGAGATAAAATGTCCCAACACCACTCCTTCCTGCATCATCAGAAAGCACTTTTCACTGTTGAGAGACAGGTTATGTTCCTCATATCTGATTAGTACTTTCTCCAAGTTCTTCAAAGCTTCCTCAAATGTGACACCGAATGTAGTGAAGTTGTCCATGTAGATTTCCATGCAATCATGTGATATATCAGCAAAGATGCTGATCACAACTCTTTGAAAGGTAGCAGGTGCATTGCATAATCTAAATGGTAATACTGAATAGGCATATGTTCCCCAAGGGCATGTGAATGTGGTCTTTTCCTGATCTTCAGGGGCAATGCTTATCTGATTGTATCCACTATATCTGTCTAGAAAGGAAAAATATTTCTTTCCAGCCAAATTATCCAAGACCTGGTTAATAAAAGGTAAAGGAAAGTGGTCCTTATTTGTAGCATTATTTAATTCCCTGTAATCCACACATATCTGCCACTTACCTCCTTTCTTAGGTACAATGACCAATGGTGATACCCACTTGCTATCAGAGATTGGATAGATGAATCCAGCATCCAACAACTTCTACAACTCAGTTTTAACTATTTCTCTTAGTGATAGATTTATTCTCCTCTGTGGTTAACGAAGTGGCAAGCTTCCATCACTGATGTAGATTCTGTGGGTGCAAAGTTCAGGGTTTAGTCCCTCCATATACCCATAATCCCATGCAAAGGCTTTTTCATGCTGACTGAGGAGCTTGGTTAACAATGCCAACTGTGATTGGGACAGCTTGTTGTTTACATGCAGGTTACAACCAAAGGAAAGTTCCACTGTTGTTGTTAGCTCTGCCATTAACACTTCGGGCACTGGACTTCTTTCTATTTCACTTGTCAGTAATTGATCAATCATTTCAGGGGTTGCTGGAGATATACAGTCCTCATAGGTACATAGTTGTAAAATAGAACTTTCTAAAACATCTTTAGCCACAATACATTCATTGGTAAGAATGCTCTGTATCACATCATCTTCCTCTTGCATCTTTAGAAAATATTGCCTATGCAACATCATGAGCTGGGCTACTGAATTCAGCTCTTCCTCCTCATCTCCTAAATCTGGCCAAATAGGTTCTCCCAAGTCTAGTTGGGGTTGGGTAGGAGGATATAGGGCTAGCTTCCTTATGGCTTGACCATTTGAAATTGTCATACTGCCTGATCTACAATTAATTTTGGCATCAGTGGTGGCTAACCAGGGTCTTCCCAAGATTACAGTATAGCCAACAAAGTTTACTTTAGGTGACAGGATAAGAAAATCAACATGATACTCCCGTGAATCTAAGGTTACTATCACATCTTCTATGAGACCCTCTGGAGTAACAGTTGAACTATCAGCAAGTTGTAACATTGTGGTTGTTGTTCTTAAGCCTTCTCTGCTTAGCCTATGCATTGTATCTTTAGTCATCACATTTATTGCTGCTCCCAAATCAACTAGAGCATTTTTCATTGTCTATCCATTTATTATCAGGTCAACTACTGGACTGCCAGGATCTGAATACTTTGGTATTACCACCTTTCCTAACATGATATCTGCTAATTGTCCTACAACATGTACTGTTTGAGGGTTTTTCTTCTTCTGTCCTGGCTTTTTAAGGCATGCTTCCTTAATAGCCTTTCCATAAAGAGGTATATCTTTGATAGCTTGGAACAAAGGGATTTGAATGTTCATATTTTTCAACTGCTCAATAATATCAAATGTTTCTTCCTCTTAGGGTATAGGTTTTTCTTTGTTTAGCCTATGTGGAAAGGGTGGATTTGAAGTGTGGATAGTAGTTCTGTTGGGTATATCAGTCTGCTGGCTGGTATTTGGCAGTGTGGCTTCTGGAAGTAGTGTTGCAGGAGTGTCTGCAACTTCCGTGATAATAGGATATTCAGGTGTAGGAAGTGTGGTACCAGACCTCAAATGGATATCAGCTATCTCTAATGAATAAGTAGGGCACTGCTGAGTGTCAATAGTGTACATTTACTACTGTTGTTGTTTGTTGTTTGGATTTGGCTGTGGTTGAGCAGGCAATTGGGTTGGCTTTGGATTAGAATTAATTGCTGCAGGAGGTGGCATTATTGCAGGTGGTTGCACTGGAGGTGGTAATTGTGGACAACCAAAATTTTGGTTAGGCCACTGTGGAGACCCCCTCCATTGATTAGTTTGCTACCAATTTCGTTGCGGTGGTTGCCATTGATTCATGTGATTTGGCCACTGGTTATTTTGCTAATTTTTCCATTGGTTATTTTGCTGATTTTGCCACAGATTATTTTATGGGTTTTGCCATTGGTTATTCTACTAGTTTGGCCACTGAGGTTGAGAGTACTGAGAAGTGTTCTGATAATTTTAGTTTTTCCACTGATTATTGTTAAAATTTGAAAATTGTAGAGGATCTTGTGGCATACCTTGTCATGAAGCCCATGGTTGACGTTGAGCAACGAAGAAAACTTGGTCATTGTCTCCTTCTATCTTCATGTAGTCAGTTGGCAAATGTTGATTTTCCAGGTTTGCTACCAGCTTACATCCGTAGTCTTTCTTTTGTTTGCGGCAGTGTGGACAGTACTCAGCCAATTATGAATCAACTTCTGCATGCTTCTTCTTGGCAGTCATTGTGTCAAGATGTGTAGCTACATCATTTATAATATCTTGCTTGAAATTCGAGAGCAAATTAGATATCTCCAGCTTTGAAACGCCCGAACCAATCCCTTTTGTGACTGTGGGCCGGTATCCTCTGCCTTTCTTCACAGTTGACCTTGAGTAGTTGAGACAAATTTTCTTGAGGTCATCCCAAGAGGATTGGGATATGTCTCCACTAGCCATCAAGTCTAATGCTTCCAGACAGTTGTCGTTTACCCCTCTCAAGAAAACTAGTTTTTGTGAATCCTCTGCCAGTACATGCTGGGGATTCTTCTGCATTTTGTAAAAAAAGTGTGAAACATAATCCTCCAATGTTTCATCTTCCTTTTGAGACATCCTAAAGATATCATCTCCTTTTGGGTCACTTCCTTTGCAATAATCTTTATATTTCTGTAGAAACAACATCTGCATCTCATCCTAGGTACCCGCTGCATTGGCTCCTAAGCCCATGAACCATCGTAAGGTTGACTCTTTTAGTGTTGCAGGAAACAACTTGAGTTTATGGGCATCGGTATTATAGTCGAAGCTTCGACAGAGTATGTTAAACTCAAATAAGAAAGTGTCAGGATCCTCCGTTATAAGACCATAAAACTTTGGAAGAGTAGTTGTGGGTATATTTTTGAGATTAGCATTGTTTATAAGGGTTGGGAGAGGAAATGGGAAAGTAGGGTGTGTCATTACTGGAGGTATTTGATTATGAGGTTGCTGCTGGAAAGGAGCATTAGCTACTGGATTGATAACAATAAGTGGATTTGGACCAGAATTATCTAGAAAGCTAGCCAATATTTTTGCAAAAGGTCAAAAGCCGCTTATATCAAGTGGTTTTTCTCTAGAGGAAGATGCTGCAGGAAAGTCAGGGCTTGCATCTTCAAAGGGTAACTCAACTTCTTCAACTTCCTCATTCAAATTAGCAGACTCTGCTGAGAGAAATTTGACATATTCATCTCGTCACCTTTCTCTTCAATGCATGCAATTGAATTCTTCACACTTGTGAAGTAATTTTTAGGGATACAAATCTACAAACTAATCTAGGAATGAAAAATGACTCAAAAATGTTCCTAGCTTGACACCATCCCCGGCAGTGGCGCCAAAAATGAACCGCCTCACAATAGGTGTGGAATAATCATGCTCAAGGCCTTTCTTAGGAATGGTTTATTTAATCTAAGGACTACTTCTCCCATTATGAGGTGCATTTAACTTGTCAACCCAGGGATGTATATTTGAAATGGTCAGCACGATATGTGCACTAGGTTCCTTAAGGAGTCATTCTGCTTATGCTGCAGGAAGGTAAAAATACATAAAAAAAACCTACACTAGTGCTGCAGGAAAATAATACATTTATCTCCTTACTGAAATGAATGCTAGAAATTGCAAACTCTACTTAAGCCTATACTTTCAGCCTAGAACATCCATTATAACTATTCTTGCAGATCCTGCATGAACATTCACAAGGTACGATGTTGCAGGAAGAAATTGTAACTTCTATCTGAAATACTGGAAATGTTGGAAATGCTGGAAGGAAATCTATTCTATTCTAACCTATTCCACCTCCCAAGTGGGCCCCCTTGGTCAGTTTCTGCTAATCTATTAACATAGAACGTAAACCAAGAATTACTTCATTGTATTTCAAAAA
>MU224707.1:1209505-1243378 GCA_018584345.1 Thuja plicata
CTTGAAATAGATTGCTGTAAGATACAACAGTTTTCTTCCAAAAACTTCTTTCTCTAACTTTCCTATCTAACTTCAAACTATCGGTCCAATCCCTATATATAGAGGATCGAACACTTATTACAAAACAGAAAAGAAACTATATTGCTGAAAACATGTCGGAGAAGAAGATGGAAATGCAATAGCTCACGGTGTGGGTAATAAAGCTCGAGTGACCAGTTCAACATAATAAAGTGCAGAGGGAATATAGCAACACTACATCCCTAAGTCCTGGAATAATGGCTCCTCCATTGTAGCAGCCATGTTTCCTGGTGCTGTGATGATCACTCCGCCGTAGCTGGTCCTCAACAGTCTTCCTTGAATGCTGTCGACCACTCTCCAGCCGCTTTCTCTCCTATCAAGTTAGTTATGATGCGGAAATATTCATGCAACAAGATTAATCAAATTAAATCCAGATATTAGAACATATATTCTAATGGTTTTATGAAATACTGCACTATATGTATAATATTAGCAAAATATGTCACAAACATCTACCCATGGTTTATCAGTTCTATCTGGACTTTATCACAAGTTTTGACTACCTAGGCTCTCAAATGTTTTGTCAGAAACTAGAACAGAGTATTTAAAATTATACAAAATAAAGGCAATAATTTGGCCTTATCAATCACTACAGTAAAGCTTTCCAAGGTGTTGTGCTCCAAACTTCTAAGTATCTGCATTTTTAGAACGCGTCGAGCATTATGGGGGGAGGTCTGAAGAGGGAGGAGCCGATAGACTGTACCAAATGGAAACATAAGAAGAAGGTTTGGAAGAGGTTGAAGAAGGGAGGCGTATCCCAATTTGGAGAAGCTCCATAGTTGGGATATGGAGATAACGAAAAAACTTGCAGAGGGTTGGAAGGATGGGAAGGTTAACCTGTGGGGAAATATTTCACTCTGACTATGAGTGTTATCTCTGAAATCATGGGCCATTCATGCAAGGGAATGAAATTTACAGGGACAATAAGAGGGTTGGGACTCAAGCTTTCAAAATCTTTCCGAAAATAGAAGAAGAAGAGGCCCTTTTAAGCAAAGGGATGGGGGATTATATTGATATCAAAAAAATTAAATCCCACTGGGTGAAGATTCTTACAGTGATGATCGAGTATTTTACATTGGATGGTAGATACTCCAAAATTTATAATCTCCACTTTGTCCTGGCTAATCATTTTAGGCACAACAAAAAGGTTTCATTTCCTTTTTATCTTCTGAGTTCATTTCATAACAACGTGATGGAGCACAGAAAAAAATTGAGTAACCCGATGCTCCATGTGGGGCTCATTCTGTTGATATCAGAATATGCCCGTAATCAAGTCCTGCAGCCTATCCCCAAAAGGGTAAAAGGGAATGCTAGGCATGCAAAGCAGGAAAACAAAAAATAGAGTTTGAAGAAAAGGGTCAGAACCAAAAAGAAGGCGAACTTGGAAAGGCAGGAGGAGATGGATGATGAAACCCTAGATAATCAAGGAAATGATGAAGAGATCCAGAATGAGGAAAAGGAGGAAATGCCTGTGATCGATCAGGAAGTTCATGAGACAAATGATGAGATTCTATTAAGGGGAAAAGATGATCAGCTAAGAAAGGAGGAATTTCAGACATACGAGGAGGAAATGCCTATGACAGATGAAGAGGGCAGGGGTAATGATGTAGGAAACCAAGAGATGGAAATTGAGGGAGACGAAAAAGAGGGAGATACTAAGGAGGAGAAAAAGAATGATGACAAGGGAAAGGAATATCAAAATGAGCAGCCAATCTTGAAGTCTGATAACAGGAATAAGAAGAAACAGAGAATGGACCTCGAAATGGTTGGTTTTGATATTGATGATAGAATTCTGAAAAGTAAAGAGGACTACGGGGCGAGTATGGAAGACTGGCTGAGTGAGGAGATGAAGATTATGAAGCAACAATTAATTGAGATGCAGGAAGCTATGGAGCCTTTTAAGTCCAAGGTTGAGGAAATGGAGAAGGACCTGATGATTAAGGTAAATAATAGCAACAAAGATGAGGAGCTCACTGCTAGAGTTAATGCTATTGTGGAAGAAAAGATACAAGATATGAAAAATCAAATTAGCCACAATGGGCACATGATACATGTCATTCTTAAACACAGCGATGAAGGGCTTCAAGTTTCGGTTCAGAACCTAAAAGCGTTATATGCTTACCTGGAAAGAAGTCTGCTGGAAAATACAACAATTACCATTGATGAAAAGGCAGGAAGCTTAGGCCTAGGGTCAAGAACCCGTAGTGGTCTTAAAAGGAAAATCCCGGAGGTCCCAAAAGAGATGATAGAGCTAAAGGAGTCCATTGACAAGATGGAAGAAATGCAGAAGGAGGCAGAGGAAGCCTACCAAAGTATGATGTAGTGTCTTTTCTTCAGTTCTGGAAGTTATGCTGGAAGTTGTGCTAGAAACTGTGCATTTTTTTGGCAGTTCTTTTCTTTCCTGTTTTGGGCTTGGGTGTTTGTTGGGGTCTTGCCTTTTTTTCGTTGCAGGCTTTCTATGTTTGTATTGGGCTTATGATTCTTATCTCTAGTAGTCTTTTGTAAAAGGTTTCGGGGTCCTTTCAAAACCAATTTTTACCTTAATCAAAAACTACTTGCATGACCACCAAGGTGGGCCCAAACCAACATTAACACTTGTATTTGGGCCAAACGAGGATTTGAACCTTGTTTACACCATTATGAGTGCAACCACTACACCACAAGGTGATCCCTTATATTTTTATGTTAGTGTAATTATATATTACCATATACATATATAATACATCATAAAAAATTTTGTATTTAAAATAATATACAAATATGAGCCTACCCTTTGAACTTTCTATAGGTACAAGTGCTAGAATATATATAAAAGAACATTCAATAGACTTTTTTGGCAACATATATATTCTACAATTTTCTCTCATAGAATGTACCCTCGATACTTTTAGAAACCCAAATAAATTAATAAAGATAACAATTAAAAAAACAAGAGAGACATTTGTGTCATGTTCTTGCCATAATGCTTTTGTATTGAAGTTGGAACTTTTGCAAATTGTAGTAATAATATTAACATATCGACATCATTAAATAATAATTTGAAATTCTTTAAATAATAATTATAGTTTAAAACATTAGATTTCCACATCCCATTATGATCAATGCCCATAATTTTTGGATTTTGTTGTGCAAAGTTTATTTGTGTAAACGTTTTGGATCAAACTCGTTGATCCATCATCAGGATAAGAGAGCCATAAAGAGAAAGCAATGAAAAAAGCTTATTCTTGAAGCATCTATATTTAAATTTTAAACCATAAAATGATTTTCCTAAGTAAACAAAAGACACATTGCATCCAGTTCCTGTTTAGCCAATCAGTAAAATCTATAACATATTGCTTAGTTAAACAACATTGTAATTTAACGATGATTTATGCATGTAACAAAAACTAGATATGTAATTGGGAAATGACCTAACATGTTTCGATAGATGTGGTAACAATTGTTGATCTAATATCCACACTTGTTGATTTCATGTCCAATATTTTTGACTATATTACACTAATAGTTGTGACTTAAAAATTGTTTTTGATTAAAAAAGCAGCCAAGACTAATGACATGTAACTGATTGAATGTTTGAAGATGTTAAGTTGATGATCATGCAAGGCATTAAATCAGTTAATGTATCATATTGTCATTGATGTCAACTTTATATAATCTGTATGGTCATGGAAATACTGCCAAAGACTTCAAAGAACCAATGAATCAAAGGCTATGCTATCAGTAATGCATATAAGTCAAGTATTCACTAAGTGACTGTATACACCGACGGAGTGCACACCGATGGATAGAGTAAAAGAGAAAAGTCATAGTATTACCTGACAAGCAAATGCAGCATTATCGACAAGCAAAGTCATAATGTTGCCCGACGAGCAAAGCATAGTGTAAACCGACAGACAAAATTTTAGTGTTGCTCGACGGAAAAAGACAAGGACGGAGAACCCGATGACAACTTAAGTCACACCGACGGAACAGTCAGTTATCACCGACGACTAACTGAAGTGTTGACCGACAAAATAGAGAGTTTAGAAATTGACAAAATACTTAGCTGTCAAGAGCTATACATAGACTTAACTAATACTTATCATTGTTTTAATCATCCAGATAAAGTCGAGGATAAGTAATTATTTTAAAGCTGATTTGTCCAGTTGGCAAGAAGATATCTTTGAGATAAAACAAGATTTTGCTTTAAATCTAATTGGCGAGAATTTTGGATTGCGCCACGAATCAAGAAATCCAAGAAAAGGTAAATCATGTCTATAAAGAGACAAACCCAATTCATTACAAATTGTGTGGGGTGAAAAAGAGAGAAGAGGAGATATGCTAAAGAGATTCTGAAGGAGAAGAAAGTCTTCATTTAGACCTGATCAACAAGCTCAGGAAAGAGCTAGATTCTGCAGACACCGACGAACAGTGAGACAACATCACAGAGCAGAATAGTGTGGAGCAAAGGTATAGAATTGATTATATTGATTAGAGAAGTAATGCACTTATAGATCTGAAAATCTGCAATTCAAGTTGTATGTGTGAACAAATCATTAATGTTTCAATTTAACCATTGAAGCATCAAGTCTCTTAACTGAGCAGGACTTAAAAGTCTTCTGTAATTTAGATACATCCCAAGGAGTATCAAAAAGTTTGATCATAGAAAGTAGCATTGGATATGCCCGATACCTATTGACAGGCCAAGTGAGTGTTTGATCAGGGATGGTAGCATTAGATGCCAGATACTAGGTGACAAACTATCTTTTAAATCCTTTAACAAGGTCACATCTAACAGTGTGTTTGTAACCTTTAAAAGGGTTGGCTCCTAACAGAGCTCACTTCAGAAGAGTGAAAATTTGGGGTACCGGTCCCAGTGGTTTTTCCCTTAACATGGTTTCCACGTTAAAAATCCATGTGTTATGTGTTTATGTTTCATTACTTTACTGTTTTACATTTCACATATGCAATTCTGGATTGATCGGTATACTCTGCATATTTACTGTGTTTCGGTAAATAGTTGACTGCTTATTGGTAAACATACAGAAGAAGGTTTTACAAAGCAATCCGACAAGTAGTAAATTGATATAAGTATTTCAAGACATTCATATTGTAGGACAGAAGATAACTAGAGGCAAAATTTGTGGTTATAAGTTTTAAAGGGTTGATTTAAGGATTAATTTTTGAGGCCACTAATTCACCCCCCCTCTCAGTTATTACTAACAAAGACAAGGGGGCTGACCCGAACAGACACAACCAACACGAGAAGTGCAAACTACCAACACATCACCATGGTCATCACACCCTCAGCCTATACTTTTTTTTAAAATAAAAAACCAAAAATTAAAACTAACATGCCCCAACTCCATCATGGAGCTAGTAACCAGCCTGTTACCCCTAACAGACCCCAGCTTCACCTTGAAGCTGGTAACCAGTCTGTAAAAATAAGTATCATAGTAATTAAGGTTAACAACATAGTAGGAATTAACAGTAAACCAGTAACATAAGTTTAGCAGATACACAAAAAGGCCCACAGTGGCCAGCCAATGGATCCAAATAAAAAAACAAAGCATGGAAAACCAAGAAAGCTACTTGGGGTTTTTACCCCCACTGCTCAGCAACAACTTGAGACAATCCTCCGCAGGGAATTGGAACAACTTCTCATCCTTGTGGTCTTCCCCCGGAGTAGCCACATTCTCCATTTGCAGTGTTTGGAGCATAATTGCAGTCGAGTGCATGACCTTAACCACGAACCCAACCACCCCGTTGAATCTTTCACCTAACTTCTTGATCTCCTCTGTGACCTCCCGTAGATCCTTCTTGGAGACAAAATCAAGGGAGGAGGCCTGTAGAGCTTTAACATCCTTCTATAGTTGGGAAAGTTCACTCACCACGTCCAACACGCTCTCGGTATCCACTTTGTTAACCTTTGAAGTCTGTTCTTTGTTCTCCCCACCAACCTTAGGGTTCTCAGCCATCGGCTGGGGGTCAGTCGACGAGGGAGCCGTTGGCGGCGAGTCCTCGGTCTTATCTTAAAATAGTTTCTTCTTAGACATATCCATGGTGGGAAGAGTGAAGCTGGCTGAGATTTGGGGTGAATCATGGCTCTTCTCTTCCTCGTCCAAATTCTGGTGGTTTTTTCCTCGTCCACTCTCCTCAGTCTTGATTTTCTTCCCTTTTTTTGTATTCTCACTGGTGTCCTTCATCTTTCCATCCTCCTCCGAACTTCCTCTTCCTCCTCTTCTTCATGGTACCTCTTCCTAACAGCTTTTTGTTTGTAGCAAGGGTTGGTTGCAATTCTGTGGGACCTCCATTTACTATCATTTTTGTCCTCCTCATCCTTAGAATCGATAGTGATTTGGGTTCCACCCATGGACTCCGCTTTGACCTTCTTAGATTTCTTAGGGGTTTTGGAGGAAGAAGAGGGGTTAGATTGGGAGACTGTCACCTCCTTAGGAACCTTCTCAAGCGGCATGTTAATGTCCTATAAAGTGACAATCCTTGGGGGGCATAAGGCAAGATGAAAATTGTATAGGTGAAGAATAAGCCCTTGGTGGAGAATGCTATATTTCTACCTGGTTTTCGATTTTTCCCTAACATCCATGACTGTAGCTTCGAGGGAGTGAAGTAGGTAAAAGGGGAAGGAGATGGTGTCATTATAGCGGAAGTGGTTTAGCAACGGTAAATGGTTATTATAGCAGGTGTTGAAGTGGCCTTCCAAGGTAATATATTTCATAAGGATGAGACATACTGCATTCCACGGGTTTGGCAGCGCCTCCCTTTTGAACCCTCGGCAGATTGGAATAGGGACCTCTAATTTTTTAAAGAATCTCTTCTTGCTAGAATCATCACGGATCTTAGTTATCTTTTTCCATTTCCCCCCTCAATAGAAAGCCTCGTAGCCTGGGCAATAACTTCTTCATTTATCTCAAAGGTAATACCATTAATTGTAACCTTACGCTCCATCCAGGTTTTCACCATCTACATGGAAATAATCTCATCACAGCCTCCCATAGCTTCCATGAAAGGATAGAAACCACCCTCCTTCAGGTAGGTCACAACACACTAGTTCTTAAGGAACCCATCCTCAATTATAGGAGGTTCAACCTGCACCATGTCGCCACCCACATCTGAGTTGTACTTAGGGTTCACTTCTTCCTATGTCTCCAATGACATTCCACCTTTCGTACCCCTTCCCAGAACCCACTTAACCAGAGCCTTGCGGAGAACACAAAAATCATAGCACCAAAGGGCGGTTTTACTCAAGGTGAATAACCAGGTGGAGATATTATCTGTCATCTTAATGAGTTGGAAAGTACAGATCACATGGTTGGCCGGAGTGATAGCAAAGCCTCCACATGTCATGAAATGATTGCCTTTCCCATGTTTAATGCACCACTTAAACCCGTCCGTCTTGTCAAGCTCTCTCAGACTCGTGCCTTTCCCCACGTCAGCACCAATTTTGAAAAAACCTGTACTTTTTCCAAAATTGGCATTAAGAGCCTATCTTTTCAGAATTCTATTATTATTAATTTCCTTCCCCATAACTTTTTTAAAATTTAATTCTCACTGTTCCTCGTGAACTTGTCCACCGCCTTTCCCATCCAATCAAAAATGTCCTCGTACTCCATAGATTAATTGCTTTCTTTTTCTACAAGCAAGGTAGTTTGCTTGGAAAGGGAGTCCAAATTTCTCCAACACCTTAAGCCTTGTTGATTAAGACTTGTGGCTGCCAGCTTGTCAGCCACCACATTTCCCTCTCTAAAAATGTGTTGTATTTTGAAATCGTCAAATCTAGGGAGCAGCGACCAGATGTCCTGCAACATATTAGACAACCTCCAACCAGCTCTAAATTTTCCCTTGACCATCTCAATAATAATTTTAGAGTCACCCTCAATGACCAACCTTTTTATTCCCAAAGTGACTGCCACCTTTAGGCCCCAAAAGAGTACATAGATTTCTGCCACATTATTTGATCCCGCCCTAAGATTTATTGCATAAGCGATGATTATATTGCCATTTTTGTCTCTGAAAATACCTTCACCTACAGCAGATCCTTTGGAGGCAACTCCATCAAAATTTAGTTTGGTAAATTTTCCTCCAGGGGAGACCACTTGGTATTCCTTCTCGCCACAATATTAGAGCAATCAAACTCATAGATGGAGGGAGGCAGCTGCCAATCCTTAGCCACCGAGCAATCAAACTCCTTAGGGGGGGAAAGGAGGAATTTTCCAGCGGCAAGTATCAATGTTTTCCTTCAGTAGATTCACAGTCATCCTCACCGTCCCTTCAACATCTTTTTCCTCCCCTCTGAACACCCGGTTATTCCTTTCCTTCCATAGGCTCCAACAAACATGTGGGGGTAACAGACTCCATAGGGTGTTGATAAGTGGGTGCTCCACGAAGTTCCCCTAGTTGCAGACGAATTGATCCAAGTCCTCCATGAAGACCCAATTCAATCCCAATTTGCTCATTATTTTGGACCAAACCAGAGTCACATAGGGACAGTGTATAAGGATGTGGTTGATAGTCTCAGCATGTATTTTACGTAGGGCACATCTATTGACCAATTGAACTTCTCTTTTCTGGAGGTTATCCAACGTAAGAATTTTACCATGGAGGGTTGTCCACCAGAAGAAATTGATCTTGGGGATTAATTAGGGGATCCAAACCTTCCCCCAACTCTTTTCATCTACCACAACTTTTAATTTAGTTAGATACACAAATTTCACCATGATCTCCCCTAACTTGTGATGACACCGAATGGCTTTGTCCTCAACATGGTATATTGGAATCCTGACGCCATCAAGAAGCTTCTGAATTTCATTGATATAGGGAGGCACTTGAGCTTGATCCTGAAAAGCATCAATAAGAACTTTCCATTTCTTATCCTGCGAGATGTAATCGCTGACTTTACCTCCAAAATGAGAATTCATTTTATCTCTGATGAGCCCAAACTTTTCCCTTCCAAGGGGTTTTTCCCCCACCCATGAGTCCTCCTAGAAATGAATCTGAGTACCATTTTCGACCACCCATTTTAAACCTTTAAAAAAATTTCCTCTGCTTCTATAAATGAAATTCCAGATTTTTGAGCCGGAGGGTAAATTTTGACCATAGGGGAATTCGTCATTGGAAAAGTATTTGGCATTCATTATTCTACTCCAACCAGAAGTTCCTCTGAATAGCTTCCAGCCCACTTTAGTTATCAAAGCCTTATTTAGGTCCTTGATCTTCCTCACTCCCAGACCACCCACCAGCTTTAGTTGACAGACTGTATCCCAGTTGACCAAATTTATTCTAGCCTTTTCCTCCATCCCCGACCACAGAAATTTCCTCTGGATTTTTTCCAATTTCTCCGCTGTTCTATCACTTATTTTGAAAAGAGATAGGAAATAAACAGGTATTCCTTGGAGAGCCGCTGAAAGCAATTGGAGTTTCCCAACATTGCTAAGAACCTTACCTTTCCATCCAGCTAGTTTTTTCTGCATTTTTTCCAAGATGGAGTTCCAAAATTCATCAGATACCTCCTTCACTGTGAGCGGGAGTCCAAGATAAGTATCTGAGAGTGCAGCTCCCTTACAGCCAAGACATTCCACAATTTTCAGCAGTGTCCTCTGTTCAGTATTGAAGAAGTAAATTTTACTTTTGTTGTAGTTAATCACTTGACCAGATGCCATTGCATAAATATTCAAGAGGGCTTTCCATTCTCTGGCTTCTCTAATACAAGCTTTCCCAAAGAGGAACGTATCATCCATGAATTGTTGTAAAACTTCTGGGGGAAGAGTGGAGGCCGGTTTAAAACCAACAATAGATCCCACTCTTTCCAGTCTCAATAAGTTTTGAGACAACACCTCAGCCACTAAAAGGAATAGATATGGGGAAAGTGGGTCCCCTTGACATAAACCCTCTTCAGAGTAAAGGACCTCCAGGGTGTGCCATTGACCAGAACAACAAAGTCAACCATTTCCACCACCACCTTTATAATTTTAATGAAATTATCATGGAAACCAAATTTCCTAAGCACCCTGTACAAAAATTTCCACATAACCTTATCATATGCCTTGGAAATGTCCAATTTTAAAGCCATACCAACATTCTTTCCTTTATCCATAGAATGTATGATTTCATGAGTTGTGATAACTGCATCAAGAATTTGTCTTCCCGGTACGAACCCCTTCTGGTTGGGATTAATTATTTTCCCGAGTAGGGGTTTAATCCTATTGGTGATGATTTTGGACTAGATTTTATAGGCAGTGTTACAGAGGCTTATGGTGCGAAAGTCACTCATGCATTTAGGATCCTGCACTTTAGGCACAAGGACAATATTGGTTTTATTAATTCTTTTCAGAATGCTACCAGTCCACACAAAATCATGGGCAACATGGATAAGATCATATTTGATAACTTCCCAGAAGTGCTGGAAGAAGGTCGGGGGAAACCCATCCGGTCCAGGCGATTTAAAGGCTCCCATAGAGAATACCGGCGTAGTTTTAACTTCCTCCTCAGAAACTTGGGATAAAAGGGCCTCATTATCACTCTTAGTAACAACATTAGGGATGACTTCCAGAATAAAGTCAACATCAATATCCCTCCCATCCTAAGCCAGGCTTCGGAAAGTGTCATGGAAGAAATCTGCAGCATGGTTGCCAATATCTTCTTCCTCCAAAAGCTGGCTCCCATTAGCATCCAAAGATTTAATGGTGTTCCTTCTTTTATGTATGGAGGCTGACCTGGAAGAAAGCCGAGTTCCGGTCGCCCTCCTTCAGCCATTGAATATGAGACCTTTGCTTCCAGAATATTTCCTCCCTTTTGAGGTTTTCTTTCTATTTTCTCCTCCAGCCTTCCTCCTCACAATGATCGACCTAGGTAGAAACACCCAAGGCCATATCCTTCTGGAGGTGCTTGAGTTTCTCCTCAATATCTTTTTTGCATTGGAAAATATCCCCAAACTTGGCTTTACTCCACCTTTGGGCCTCCCGTTTGATAGCTTTAAGTTTTTCAGTAATTTTGTACATTGTCGTTCCCCTAATCAGATTATTCCACCATCTTTTAATACATTCTTCAAATTCATTGTGAGAGTGCCACATGACTTCATAACGAAAGGGATGAGGTCCATTTCGTTTCCTTTCCTCCCAGTCAAGGATCAAAGGGGACTGGTCAGAAACCGTTTTCAAAAGGAGAGAGAGGCTGATCAAGGGAGAAACATCCCATCCTCCTGATAACATCCATCTATCCAGTCTAACCTGAATCAGGTGTCTCCCTTTTCTGTTGTTGGACCAAGTAAACCCCATTCCATGCATATCAATATTTGCCAGATCATTGTATCTCATAAAGTCTGCCAGCTCCTGCATACTTTCTGAGTAATCTTGTGTGCCCCCAATTTTCTCAGACGGGAAGAGAGGCGCATTAAAATCCCCCACACACATATTGGGATGACAATGATTAGCTTCAATGAGGTTAGAAATTTCCCCCCAGATTCTACCACATTCACTTCTAATGTTAGGAGCATAAATATTATACAAGTACCAGGATATATTATTCCAAGTAAACAACACAGCAAGGAAGTTATGAGAAAAGGCCACAATGTTTTCGGATAACTTACAAGGGTTCCAGAGAGTAGCCATGCCACCAGAGGCCCCATTAGCTTCACTATACAGAAAGGCCGCACCCGACCATATTTTATCCACCAGCAGAGCAAAGTTTTGATACTTCATTTTAACCTCCTGAATAAGAACCACATCGAACTTGAACTCAAGTATATACTTCTTTAGAGTGAACTGTTTCTGCGGGTTGTTCATGCCCCGTATGTTCCATGAGAGGAACTTCATCTTTTACTTTTTTGGGAGTCTTCTAGGGTTAACTGCCGCCCATTGATAATAGCCCTTGCTGCTTCTTTTGCTCTTACTGCTCTCGCCGTCGGTTGACCCACTTTGGCTTCATTCCGCACATCTGCTTTTTTTTTTTGGTTTCCACACTTTCATCCACCTTCTTGCCTCTGGTTTTCCTTTTAGGTTCCGACCATTCAAAGACACTAGTAGATGGCGACAAATGGGTGGGTATTGGCATTTCCATTACCTGTCCCGCCCCATTATGACTTGAGGAGGAAATTCCTCCCCCCTGTCATTTAAATTGCTCTCTTCACCAGCTTCCTTTTCAGTCATCTTGCTTTCAGACTCCTGTGCCTTCTCCCCATTGATGTCTTCTTTATTTCCCTTCCTGTTTGGGCTTCTTTTATGAGAGTTGGAGGTGACCCTTATGTCCTCAACAAACTCTCCTTCTTCTAGGTCCGCCACCTTCTCGACCTCTTTATCCTTTCCATTTCCATTCTCCTCCCCCCCTAATGCAGGAGACGAACTCCCTTTTAGGGGGAAATGGGCCTCCGTAATAACCTCATTCCCATCTACCTAGTCCCGCACACCATCCTTCTCACTTAGAGACACTGACGCGGACCGCCCAGAGTCTTGCTCTTCAATCCTAGGGGTTACTTTACAGTCTGTCACCACATGCCCATTTTTAGCGCATTTCTGGCAATGTAGAGTGGCATTCTCATACACAATGGCCTGATTCCAGTTCCCCCATTTGGATTTTAGCATCACAAAGTTAGGGAGGGGATTATTCATAGTCACATTCACACAGAATCTTGCGAATACCAACCTAGTTTTTTGAATAGTAATCGTATCCGTTGCCACATAATTTCCAAATAAGTTCCCAATCCATTGGAGCACCTTTTCGTCCCATAATTCAAGGGGAAGTCCAGGGAGGCAGACCCACATAGGTGCAGCTTTCTGCAGCTCAACCTCTAGATTGAAACCTGGCTTCCATTTTGCCATTAGCAGTGCGCGTTTACCATAGCACCAACTTTTAGTGGAGACAAGAGTATAGTCCTCCACAAAATTAAATCTAAAGAGGAACAACCCCCCGACATAGCCAATATAGACACTGATCCCTTAACCTTCCATCTGGCAGTACACCACCTACGCACCATATCTATGGTGGGCCTGAAAGCGACAAACCTCCCCACCAGAGCAAGTTGTAGAGAGGCCGAAATGCCTTCAACCACACCATCTGGGACAACTATCTCTAGGCCAAACTCTCCTATCGAGAATTCAAGAGAAACAAAGGCGTCAGGAGACTCTTTTCCCAACATCGCTAGTTTCCATCCCCCCACAGGGCCCTCATTATTTTCCACCACACATTTGGGGCAAGAATCCCCACCTTGACTCTGCGGGAGAGCAGACACCACCGATGACTACAAATAATTGAACCAAATATATCACTTAGTTCTAAAAAGCAACCAATCATGTGATACCACATCGACTACACAAGTATGGGTCTCCCTTTTGCACAACTAGGGTTCTCACTTTTTTTGGTTGTTTTAGATACCTTGACAAAAAACAAGATGATGTGGCTTTGATAAGATTTTGCAAAAAATAGAGTATGTGAAATTAACATTAAAGCTCTATGTACAATAATTATTTTTTAATCACTAAATTAAATTAATTAATATATATTATAATAATAACTATAATAGTTATATAGATAATATTGTTATCTAATTAAATATAATAAGAATTACACACTTAAGTAGACTCATACCTAAGACCTCCCAAATTAGAGGCTCCCAACTTTACCATTATGTTGTAGGCTAGACTATTCTACTATTTATTATTAATGATTATATAAGTATAATAATAATAAGCATTAATTATTTAATTATAATTAATTGTGAATAATTTTCTCGTAAAAAAATATTAAAGCTTCCATATCAAGTTTTGCCTTCTCATTAAAATTTGGTCTATTTATTTTAATTATAGTTTGACTTATCGAAAGGATACTATTATCTAATAGAATAATAAATATAACAATTTATATATTTTAATTAAAATTGAAAAAATTATAAACATTTGCAAATTTGATTAAATGATGATTGGTTGATATTTTAACATTAAATAAATTTAGGCGAATACATTACTAATCCTGCGGTGGCAGGAACTAATAACAATATTGTTTTCCTGACAATTAATTCCTCCTGAAAACACGAAAAGACCGAGTTCTTCATTGTTGAGTCGTATTATCGGCCAGGTCGCTCTCTCTTGATTTTAAACGCAAAACCCTAGTTTTTAAAATAAAATTCAAAACCCTAGTTCTTTATATGTGTAAGTAACAAGGTACTGTATGAATACAACCCTATAAATTGTACTTCACCTGATGTTTTAGCTTTCCAAAGTCCTAGTTTTATTGTAAGTCATTTTCTTTTCGTGGCCAAAATTTTGAGTCCTCAGGATGAATATAGTAGCAGGTTCCTACGAAAGATTTATACTGGGATGGAGTCTTGATGAGGAGAGCAAGAAAAAAAAGAGAAAAAACAATAACAACGGTGAACAAGAAGAACAAGAGAACATGGGTTATACTCTCAACCCCATTTTCACCTATCCTGCACACATGGGTCCCATCAAAACCCTAGCCATGGCAGGTTCTGTGCTGGTAACAGGTGGCATGGATGACACAATCAAGATATTTGACATGGCTCACTACCTTGAAGTGGGTTCTCTCCTCCAGCACAGCGCTGCAGTAACTAGCCTCTGTTTTTATGGAGATGAATGCTATGGCAACAATTGTAGCAGCAGTTCTTATCCCCGGAATTTGTTGAGTGGATCCCTGGATGGCACAATTTGTATTTGGGATTCAGATTTGTGGGTCCACTTGAAGACCATGAAGGCCCACAAGAAGGGTGTCAATGATCTGGCCATACACCCTTCTGGGAGACTCGCTCTCTCTGTTGGCAGGGATTGCCATTTGAGCATGTTTAATCTAATTAAGGGGAGATGCACTTTTACTTCAAATTTGCAAAAGGAGGCCACTGTTATTGAGTTTAATTCGAAGGTTGGAGATAGTTATTCTGTAGCAATCGAAGATGTGGTATCTGTTCACGATGCCGAAGATGCAAGGTTGCTTCATTCTCTGCAGCACGGAAAGAGAGTAAATTGCCTTTCCCCATTCATGGTATGTTCCTTTTCTTTTTGTCTGACTTTTTCATTCATTTGAAACTGAAACTTCACATAACAATGTGTATGTTCACAATGCTTTCACCTATAGTGCCTCAACAAATGGAGATTAAAATACATGTGGCTCCATCCTTAGTTAAGTGATGGATACAAGTTTTAAAGGTAATTTTTGCTGGCTATTTTGACTGTGATACTTATGTGAAAATATGTTTTTATAGTACACCAGTGCTCAAATTTAGGAATCATATTGAATTTATCTGTTTGGCCTCTTATTATTTTAAAATTTGATTGACAAGGATGTCTTTAGCTTTATTTAGCAGAATTTTGTCAATAATTTTTTGATATTCTTCTCAAAAAAATGCAAATATTGGAATTATCTCTCTGCGTGAAGTATGAAATCAAATTCCTGGTCTGTTAAATGTTATTATAAGCACATAAACGGAATGCATGCCTCTATGAAGTATTCCCAGCCCATTCACAAAACCTATATCTATATCTTCCCCTTGACGTCGTATAATTTATAGCATTATTGAGCTAACAACACAAAAGGAACATCCAGCATCTCTGCAACTTAAAATGTTTGATATCCTTGTTCTGGATCCACTGGAGACAAATGCTATTTTTATATTATTATACAACCATGGAGGATTTCAACCTCAACCTGACATGCTGAACTCTTTTTAGGACAGAATGGATTGCTTTTGACTGGTGGAGAGGAGTCTACAATTCGGGCATGGGATTTAGCATCTGGAAAGATTACATTTTCTATAGAGAATGCACACAAAACTCGTATCAAAGGCCTTGCTGTACTTGGAGCAAAACCCAGTACTGAACCAGATGAAACTCCTTATCTTGTTGCGTCAGCATCATCGGATGGATCTGTGCGGATTTGGGATACCAGAATGGTGTGTACAGAGAATCCAACCCCTGTTTTTGAGATTGACTCAAAAGCAAGAATAACTTGTCTTGCTGCATCTACCAAAAATGTCATAAAGAGTGAGTTTTCCTTTCACTGAATAAGACAAGTAATTTAATTTTCAAATAAAATATCTTAACGAATGGTGATCTGTGTAACACTGTCATATGTTTATTTTGAATTTTTTTCAAGTTATCAGGAATTTGACTCTTACCCATTTGTTTGTTAGGGCACAAGTCCTCACTGGATGATAAAGATATAAAGATTGAAAGCAAAAAATCTAATCCTCAAGAAAGTTCACGTCCTGCATTAACAAAGAAGAAAAAATTCAAAAAACGCCTTGGAATGGAGGGGAAAGAGGGCATGAAGAAGAAGGATATCAAAAAGTCTCCAGCAAATTAGCAATGATGCTTGCACAAGATGGCTGACTTGAATTGATCTGTAATGCTCTCACTTCCATTTACATTTTTCATACTTGACCAAATTGTAAAGACTCTACAGCTGATTAACAATGGGTTTGGATGGATGCTCCAACTTTTATCGAATCCTCCCAAGGTTCAGATTGTATGGTGATGTACATTAGTGTTTTTTCATGTTTTAAAGTAACAGTGCAATCTCTTGTAGAATAAGGCCTTTTCTGTTAAAAAAAACTGTTTTATCAGTAAGAATGATATTGAAAAGTCTCTTGCAAACTAGCAATGGTGCTTGCACAAAATGGCTGACTTGAATTGATCTGTAATGCTCTCACTCTATTTACCTTTTTCATACTTGATCAAATCATAAAGACTCTATAGATGATTGACTATGGGTTTGAATGGATGCTTCGACTTTTATCCATTCCTCCCAAGGTTCAGATTGTATGTTGATGCACATTAGTGTTTTTCAATTTTTAAAAGTAACAATGCAATCTCTTGTTAAATAAGGCCTTTTCTGTTAAAGAAACTATTTTATCCTACGTTGCAGGGTTTGCACCCTGCAGGCTCGCACCCGGTGCAGGTGTTAGTTGAGTGCGAGTTGGGTGCGCGCCTAACCCAATGGGATGACATGGTGCGCATACTTGCACACCTAGACGCACCCGCAGGGTTGGGTGCACACCCAGTTTGCACCCGGGCACACCTGCGGGCCCACTTTATAAAAGCGGGTCCAAAACATATTAAAAAACTATTTTTAAATTTTTTTTTCTATTAAACCCTAAAACGACCCAATATGAGGCCTTCCAACACAAAAACATTTCATTGTTACCTCTTATTTTGCTCTCACCATATTTTCTCTCGATTTTGGCATTTTGAAGGGAGGTGATTGTATTCAAAGGAGATCGATTGTGGAGTGCCAAATAGCTTCCACAAAGGAGATTTAAGTGTATAAGGTATGCATTTAAACCTTATTCTTCAGTCTTTTGATGATTTTTTTCAAGTTTTTGATGGATTTGTTAACTTTGTGAAGAAATTTTTCAAGTATGTTTATTTTTTATTTTTTTATAGATTGCAACAATGACTACTAGTCAAGTTCAGTGGGTGGGGAGGGAAGTCAAAAATTCAAAATTGATAAGGGATCTCCTTTATGAAGACATACTACAAGAATTTCACAACTTCCTGAAGATGGGGGATTTATTTGGAAGTGTAATTTTTGTAATACACAATATAATAGCTCTTATTACCGAGTGAAATTTCATTTTATGAGCCTTGGTGGTAAAAGGATTAATATGTGTGAGGGCCTAGATAAGAAGGGGTAGTCTCTTGTACAAATAGCAAGATTTATAGAAGAACAAGAAGATGCTGACAAATTGGTTGCAAATGGAAAACAAAGTGGTTATAGTTCCAAAAATTAAAAAACAATGAAATTACCCTCTTAGGCAATTGTGGCCTCCAAACATCCCTTCTTGCCTACACCCTCTATAGAAGAGGAAGATGGAGAAGAACTCCACACGCGCAAGAGAGGTCCATTGGAGAGGGCGTTTCAAATGGAAACAAGAGATATTATTGAAGAAAAATCTTCAATGCCAATGGACTTCCATTCGACTTGGTGAGATCATCAAATTGGTGGGACATAATGTCAACAATAAATAGTGCACCTCCTAGTTTCACAAGTCCTGGGTATGAAAAGGTGTGTACCACCTTATTGTAAAAAGAGAGAAAATCTATAGAGGCCCAACTAAAACCAATTAGAGATTTTTGGATTGAAACATGTGTATCTATTGTTTCAGATGGATGGAAAGATTGCAAAAACTGTCCATTGATCAATGTTATTGCGGTGTCCCCCAAGGGGGCAATGTTTTTGAGGGCGGTTGATTGTGAAGGGGAAGTCAAAGATGCAAAGTTCATTTCCAAGATTCTCATTGACTCCATAGAGATGGTGGGTAATGAAAATGTGGTCTAAGTAATCATGGACAATACAAAAGTTTGCAAGGTTGTAGGTGCTTTGGTAGAGGCAAGATATGAGCACGTTTTTTGGACATCATGCATCATACATTCCCTCAATTTGGTGATGCAAGCAATAGAGTGGGTGAAAGAAATATACCAAGAGGCCGAGGAGATCCAGATGTTTGTGACGAACCATCATATGTCACAAGCAATTTTTAGAAATTTCTCAAGATTGGAATTGTTGAAGGTAAATTTAATTTATTTAGTTTCATTTATGTCAAGTTTTACATAATTGAATAAAATATTTTTTTGTATCATTTACTTAACATGTTCTTAGGTTGTTGAGATCTAGTTTGCATCTCATACAATTGTTCTGAGACGACTTGTGAAGGTGCAAGAGGCATTGGGTCAAATGGTTATTAGCAACCAATGGGGTATATGATAGCTGTCAAATTTAGAGAGTGCCCAAAAGGTAAAGTCATTGATCTTGGATGATGATTGGTGGGTTCGTGTGGAGTATGTTTTCGAATTCACTGAACCTATCATGTCTATGCTTTGGTTTGCTGATACAGATGCACCTTGCTTGGGGGATGTCTATGATAGCATGGACATGATGTTGGAGAAAATAAAAGTGGTAATACAAAAGAGAATGATCTTGAAGACACCTTTTACAAAAGGGCGGAAGCAATCGTTCTTCATGGTTGGAACAAGATGATCACGTCTTTTCTCCTCATTGCATATGCCCTATCTCCGAGGTACTATAACACTTCTGCACTTTCTATCCCTGGGAGAGTACCACCATATAGAGATTTTGAAGTTGCTAGTGGGTACAAGTGGGCATTTAGTAGACTCTTCAAAGATCCATAAGTGGAGTCAAATGTCAAGCAAGAATTTGGATTGTTTGTCTCAAGAAAAAATCTAAAATGGATACCAATCTAAAATAGATGCCACTACATGGTGGTACGCCCACGGTCAAGATTATATGCACCTCCAACCTCTTGCAATCAAGATCCTCAAACAAGTTTTTTTTGTTTATTTTGCAACTTGTGTTGTAGAATTTAACACTTACAATTCTTCAATTTATCTTGTATTTTTTATTTTGTTGGTTTTCTATCCAAGTTGCAAGCTCTTTTGCCGCTGAATGGAATTGGAGTACATACTCCTTTATCCACTCAGTGAAATGTAACCAATTGGCTGCAAAAGAGCTGAAGACTTGGTGTATATTCATTCAAATTTGCGTCTTTTGCTATGTAAGGATCCCCAATACTAGCAGGGGGTAGTGAAGCTTTGGGATGTAGCACTAGAGTCTGCTGACTTGGATGCAACCATTAAGGATCTTGCTAGAGCCACTATGATTGTGAATGGTGAAGTCAAAGATGCAGAGTTCATTTCCAAGATTCTCATTGGCTCCATAGAGATGGTGGGTAAGGAAAATGTGGTCTAAGTAATCATGGACAATACAAAAGTTGCAGGGTTGCAGATGCTTTGGTAGAGGCAAGATATGAGCATGATTTTTGGACATCGTGCATCATACACTCCCTCAATTTGGTGATGCAAGCAATAGAGTGGGTGAAAGAAATATACCAAGAGGTCGAGGAGATCTAGATGTTTGTGACGAACCACCATATGTCACAAGCAATTTTTAGAAAATTCTCAAGACTGGAATTGTTGAAGATAAATTTAATTTATTTAGTTTCATTTATGTCAAGTTTTACATAATTGAATAAAATATTTTTTTGTATTATTTACATAATATGTTCTTAGGTTGTTGAGATTCGGTTTGCATCTCATTCAATTGTTCTGAGACGACTTGTGAAAGGTGCAAGAGGCATTGGGTGAAATGGTTATTAGCAACCAATTGGGTATGTGGAAGTTGTCAAATTTAGAGAGTGCCCAAAAGGTAAAGTCATTGATCTTGGATGATGATTGGTGGGTTCGTGTGGAGTATGTATTGGAATCTACTGAACCTATCATGTCTATGCTTTGGTTTGCTGATACAAATGCACCATGCTTGGGGGATGTCTATGATAGCATGGGCACGATGTTGGAGAAAATAAAAGTGGTAATACAAAAGAGAGAATGATCCCGAAGACACCTTTTACAAAAGGGTGGAAGCAATCGTTCTTCATTGTTGGAACAAGATGACCACGTCATTGCACCTCCTTGCATATGCCCCATCTCCGAGGTACTATAACACTTATGTACTTTCTATCCCTGGGAGAGTAACACCATATAGAGATTTTGAAGTTGCTAGTGGGTACAAGTGGGCATTTAGTAGACTCTTCAAAGATCTTGAAGTGGAGTCAAATGTCAGGCAAGAATTTGGATTGTTTGTCTCAGGAAAAAATCTGTAATGGATGCTAATCTAAAATGGATACCACTACATGGTCGTATGTCCATGGTCAAGATTATATGCACCTCCAACCTCTTGCAATCAAGATCCTCTCACAAGTAAGTTTTTTTTGCCGTTTGTATTGTAGAATTTAACACTTAACATACTTGGATTTATCTAGAATTTAACACTTAACATTCTTGAATTTATCTAGAATTTAAAACTTAACATTCTTGAATTTATCTTGCATTTTTTATTTTTTATTTTGTTGGTTTTCTGTCCAAGTTGCATGCTCTTTTGCCTCTGAAAGGAATTGGAGTACACACTCCTTTATCCACTTAGTGAAACGTAACCGGTTGTTTGCAAAAGAGCTGAAGACTTGGTGTATATTCATTCCAATTTGCGTCTTTTGCTATAGAAGGATCCCCAATACTAGCAGGGGGCAGCGAACCTTTGGGATGTAGCACCAGAGTCTGCTGACTTGGATGCAACCATTCAAGATCTTGCTAGAGCCACTATGGATGATGTGGATGACGACGATGGCATACCACATGGTGCATCTAGTGTGAGTGGAACCACTTTGGGTTCAAATGATGATGATGATCTTGAACTTGCAGCCGTTGAAAATCCAATAGGTGATTTTTTTGAATTGATGAACATTGAATCATGTTTCATGAACTACATTTTGTAATTCAGTAATTGTAATGATTTTTATTGGATATATATGATTTCATTGATATGGCTTATTTGAATATTTTTCAACTATCAATTGACATTTAATATTGATCTTTGGCATTTGCCATTGATCAATGATCAAATATCATACTATGAAATGATTTAGTTTTACAATTCTGTATAGCTCTTTTTCACACACATGTACCCATACGCACCCAAACCCCTAAAAAAATTTCACGCACCCACGTACCTGAATCACGTACGAGCACCCGTACCCACACCCAAACCGGTAACTTAGATTTTATCATTTGGGGCTTCACGTAGAAGTGTTCCCATTCCTTCTTTCCAAGATGAGACATTGTATATACATTTAATATTTATAAAGTCTTTTTCGGTTTTTAATTTTATATACAACTACTCTAGCACATTGTGTTTTTAGAATGCATGCATCTTACAAAGTTACATGATGAAGTATAACAAGAAGTGCTTTAGCTTCCATTACATTTCCTTCCCTGATTCAGGCAGGAAGTGTCAGCATTCTGCTCCTGCTCTTATCCTTGAAAAATCAATATGTTTTGTCAAGACAGTCATTCTGACTACACTATTAGTAGCCATGTCCTCTTTAAACATCTAACCTCTCTCTTTAAACCTCAGAGCCTCCCCGAATGAAGGTTAGAGGACCACGTGTCAACTGTTCTGGAGAAAAGATTGGCACCGAGAGATCCAGTTATACAATGCTAATCTCATTCCGATGCCTTGCATATATTTTAGCCAGAACTGAATATTTCAATTGATTTACTGTTTTTTTGTAATTCTCATGACAACTGCTCACACAGTAAATGTACTTGGTGTAACTTAGTAACGAACTATAATTTAAGCAGTGAAGTGAAAAGCTGTGAAAACTCTTTTTACCTAAATACTTTGTTATAGGACTGGCGAAATAATTACAAAACCTGATTTTGTTTATAATTGAATATTTAATATTTATATGTTCTTTCATTCTTTAATCATGAATGTCAGTCATTGTTGAAACAAGAAATATTACCATTTTAACTTCCTTTTTACAGCAAAGGACAGTGCAATCAAAATTTTTATTCAGTTATGGTCCTTTATACTTATGACCAGTGTCTTCTTTCTAATGTGCCTTTGACAATGAATATAAAATCTCAATAATTGTTGAACGACGATGACTACAGGATGCCAATGCAAAACATACTTGTAAGATTCCACTTACTATGCAATGTTACTCAGCAACATCAATATGGTTAATCCTCAAATTTGTTTTTGCATGCCCTGAGTGTTACACATTCAAGTTTCTACTTTTCAGTATTTTGCTCTTAGCATTACTTGAATCAAAATGTTTTCTTTGAAGAGTGATATTTATGTTCTGCTTCAAAATAGAAACTATGCATAATGCTGCTATAGTTTTTCCTTTTCTGGCTTGGTAAATTCCCCTTTGCTGGTTCAATTTTCAGCTGGACTTGCACCTGGGTTCATTTGAGCACACCAAACCTTGCATGCTTGATGTGGTGTTCTACACAATTTGAGGACTTTATCCTGTCTCCTGGGCTTTGAACCTGGGGCTTTGCTTTGAAATCTGATTTGCTTTTACAACTTGAGCTCATCCTATTTGATGTTTAGTTTTGCATTTTAGTAACCATCATTTTCAAGATTGGTTGACGAGTCTTCAAATTACATATTAAAACAACGGGTGTCTTTAAAATTGAAACCTTCTTACAAATTATTTCTTAGAGTGAGATTGTCGAGATATCTTATTACATTGTCTTACTGCAGGGGATTCAAGTTGAAGGAACCTCAGGTAAGAAAAAGAGATCAAGGAACAGGAAGAGAAGGCACTGCGAAGTGGTCTGGTCTGGAGAGGCAGCTGGCTGATTTAATGGACTTTCATATTGTGACGTGTTACTTGGAGGAATTGGTAATGGAAGGTTGGAAGTTTATCGCCTAATTTCTGTAGTAGATGGCTCTGGAGAGTTCATATTTTAAACGGCATACAAATATCCAATAGCGCACAATAAGTATTCACTTCTTATTGGCTCTCTACAGCTGAGATTCCTTGCTTTTGTTTGGATATACACTACAATAGAGTTTGAGAATGTGTCAATGATACATTATGCCTAATCTGCACGCTTTTCATTGAACAATTTAGGTAACTGTGGCCATCTAATTTTGTTGGCACAGTTTAACTTGTGTTTTACTGACTTTTATGACAATCGTTTTGTTGAGCTATTTCAATTTTATATCCCAAGGCCATTGAAGGTCATTATTTAATCTTTTCTACATAAAACAAAGGCAGTGTATCATGTATTTTTGAGAGTAATATATAGTCTTTCCGGTGAAAACTATTGTTTGGGTATTGTCTAAAAATGTATAGTTCTTTAGATGCAAATTAGTGCTTGTATATTCATTTAATGCTGAGAAGCTACCCATAGTGCCTCTTGTGCACGAGATACCATATAAGTTTAATCTGTCTCACTTCAACAGAACTTATTTTTATCTAAAATTCCATTATTTTGTTGAAGGGAAATCATTCATTACTTATGACCTATTTAGGCTACATTCGCATAAATGCCTTGTCTTTTAATGTGCTTTGATTATGGTCAATGTGGCAAAAGAAGGGAGAAGGGACCCCCAATAAATTTTGTAAATTTGTAAGATTTTATAGACTGAAGAGACATGTACCATTTTTTCCTGCAATATTCAGCAACACCTACGCCAGTAATGTCCATGCAATACTATATGCTACATGTACAACAGGGAAGTCATGATTAATGCTTATTTACGTTGGAGATCCCAATTGGCCCTGTCAATTTTTTTGCCCTTTGGTTTTAACAACTTATATACTTTAAAATCAAAACTAAACTTAAATTTTATGGCAGTTAATTACACAGGGTTTTATTATATTGGGAATGGTAGATGTTTATTTGAGTTACTAGTGACATGAATAACCAATCCTTCTACTAGTGGAATGGTAGATGTTTATTGGGGATGAAATCATTTCAAATGCGGAGGGTTTTTTGGCCCTCTTTGGCGGACTTGCATGCTTGGATTTCCAAGCATTGGGAACCTCTCATATCTGATTTTGTTCAGATATACCCTACGGCTAAGGGTATTTTTATTGCAAAGTTTGGGAATGCTGCAGACAAGAAGATCATTATGTGTGATTGGTGCTTCACTTGGGAGGATGAATCTTTCCCCCTTATGGGCAAACCCTGGCATAAGGATTTTGATCCTCTCACCGAGTCTTTTAGAAAAACACCCATTTGGGTGAGACTCCCGCATCTCCCCTTGCATCTTTGGCTGGACTCTGTTTTGGAAGCTGTTGGGGAGGCCATTGGGGATTTTCAGATGGTCAATTCGGGCACCTCTGACGTTCTTCATCCGACATATGCTCGCATCCTTGTGGAAGCCGATGCTTCTAAGGGTCTTCCTGAGAAGGTTACTCTGGTTTCTCCTTTTGGCCCCTGGATCCAGACTTTGGATTACGAGGGTATTCCGTTTTGTTGCAGGATTTGCCACATGACAGGCCATGTGGCTGCTCGGTGTTCATCAGAGAGGATTAAAACGAAGAAATCGCCTTCGTGGTGGATAGGGGCTTCGGACCAGCATCATTCGGTTCATAAAGTGTTTGCGGATGTTGCTGCTCTTGTTGCTGACTTGGTTCAGGAGGGTGATGCAGCCCTTTCGGGGGTAGCTGATACTGCTTCTGTCAGGGATGCTGTTGTCTTTGGTTCTGCTGACCAGTTAGCCGGTGTTGGGGGCTCTGCTGTCCTTGCTCCTCCATGTGGGGATCAAGGGCGTGGTGGTGTCGCTGCCCCTGCTAGTGTGGTCAGCGTTGCTGCGATGGTGGGGGATGGATGGATAACTGTTAAAGGAAAGAAATCGAAGTCGTCCATGCCCTCCTTTGATATGCACTTACGATCACACAAGGGCGGGCCTAAAGGTAAATCTTGATTGGTCTTTGTTTGTGGTCTGTTGGCCTTTGGTTGGGAACTTTCTGTTTGTTCCCTTGGGTTGGGGAGGTGTTATTCTCTCTTCCTCTCACTGTTCAGGGTTCTGGGGTCCCTTCAAAACCAGCTTCTGTGGCCATGTGTTGTCCTGTTTTGTTTTTAGGTTCTGTCTCTCTTGGCTGGGCTTTATTTCCGATCTTTCGCTTTGTATCGGGTTTCAGGAACCCAGCAAAACCTGTTTTCCTTAATCAAAAACCAATCCTTCTACTGAAACATTGTATTTAAATTTAAGCTTGCCAATGTCTAAAAGTGAATTTCCAACAGCATAGTGGATATGGGCCAATTTCAAATCATGTAATTTGTTTAAATTAGACTTCAATGTTTACAATGATTATGTTATAGTTCATGTGTGGGCAACTTTGTACAATCGGTCTTTGAATTATAAGATCGTTAAATTGTCATATATATCACTGAAGTTAGGAATATGTCTTTGCACTATAAGAATCTCTTTCAACTCTAGCATTATGAACCTCAATAAAATATTCCTGTTGTAGAGACCATCTATTAAGAAAGAATCAACAAATTTTCTTCGAAGGTGATGTAGGACTTGCAGAAGTATAAGGAGCTGCAGGAGACATTGCAGCTATTCTTGGACACTAACAAAGATGATGAAAATGGGAGAGAGTACATGGCTTTATATTTCATGGAAGAAAGATTATAGGAAAGGGACAAGGGCATATGGTAGGCAGACTCAGACAGGGATCCATTTTTCTTTGTAAAAGTGAATGGTTGAAAGAATTTAAAACAGCCTTGAAACAAAATTAAAGTTCTCTTTGCTCAAATTAGAATCGATCCCAAATGTTTTTTGAACTCTGATAAGAACGTACACTTGTAAATGCTGGGTGATTCATGCCATGTATAGAATGATTAAGTATACATTGTTTATGGTTTGCTTTATATATTTCAACATTCAAACGTTGTTTTTGGAAAAGGATATATTAGATCTCTAGTAAACTTTAATAGTCATGCCTTGGAATTCTGACGTTGGGTGATAAAAATACTGCTTTTGGTCAGCCTAGATGGTTTGATTTGAACAATGTTCCCATGTAGATCTGGAATTTTTTGCCTAAATGATTAAAAACCATAGGCGTGCTGGAATTTGATTTGCACGTAATTTTAAAATTTGAAAGAAAAATGGTTAGGGATAGAAGGATTAATGGCTTGTTTTTTATATAAGCAAGGGCATACAAAAGAAAGAGCCATTGATGAATTAGCATGAAGAACTAGTAGAAAAAGACTGAGGGAAATCTTTGCTAACACCAAAAGATGAGAACAATAAGATAGAAGATAACATCCTTGAAAGTTAAGTCTCTTAGGATAAGTTTTTATGTATAGATATTTTGTATGTATTTTGCTATTTCGTATTTTCTGCCTTTTGACTCCTCGGGAAAGTTGGTGTCCCATTTTAGAGGCATGAATTTTGTCTTGACATGATGCACACTTACCAATTTGATTTTTTCTCAATTACGTGTTGCATCTCAAAACATGTAGGAGCATCTTGATTAGTCTTCATGGAGGTTAAATATGACATTCTTGTGGTCAACTGTAATGAAGCCTCAATTCCATGGAAGAATAAGGACAAATTGAGTAGAAAAACATTCTCTGTTATGACACTGACAACATTAAGGAATGCATATCTTGTGTTGGTTTCTCTTTTATGGTTATTTCCATTTACATCTATGGTGTAATTGTAGAAGGTAACATAATTTTGCAAGTACATGAAGATGAGGCATCGTGCAAAATACAATATTGTATTCTTGTCATATGCCTCTTCTCTTCTATTGCATATTTACTTTGGAATGCATGGTTTATATATATTAAAAGACATATTGGAGTTGGGGCAAAAAATATAATGGTTAGAACTGCATACCCTACACATTTACACTTTCATTTACTCCACTTTGCATTCATGTCATTATTTTATGGCCAAACACTTGATTTTGACCTATTTGGCACATAAATTGACTGCTATCTAGCATTCATTAACCGATCTCCCATGCAAACCATCTCATGTACAACACTACTATCCACAATATTTTGCCATAGAGAACTGGATTGTGTGGTGCACCTAACCCACCAAATTCAAATCTGTTCTTTTGCATGTAAAAATTGATCCCTTTGTAAAACTAGTGGTTAGCTTATTGGTGTATGTAACAAATGTTTCAAATTGATGACTATAATCATGCATTCAAGAACATCTCCTCTAACATTTATACAATCATGGATCTGACCCAAGATGGGAAATGGAAGAATACAAGCCCTGGGACTACTCCTTGGAAGAAAGTGCAAATAAAGATAGGCGAAGTTTAGGTAATGTTCCCACTTTTAAGAGAAAACATGTCATTTGCATGCTTATCATTATATAAAAGATAACTAAATTAAAGTGAGTTGAAAATCAAGAAGAGAATTGTAAGTATGCAATTATGAGAAACCATGGTACAGAATGTTGTATTTTAATCTCAATTTGAATTAAAAAAATTCTAGATCTTTTTTATTGTTATGTATGCGTGATAAAAAATAAAGACGAGGAGGATTGTGACAAAAAAAGAGGTGAACTGCAAAAGCCTCAAGGCTCATTCTTATGTAGTTTCACTTTTATACTGTTGAATATTAACAAAACCAAAAGGCATAGTGAGGTAGAATGGTCAGATGCAAAGCATGCACATCATATTAGTAGAGTGGAAAAACTGAACATGCCAAGACTTGGCAGATAGTGACTATTTGCTACCTTCTCAATGATCTCAACAACACTTCTTACCATGAAAGCAATGACCCAATAGTGCATCTTACAGATTTTGCTAGTGAACCATACTGAAAATTGTAAAAAGGTACCAACATAAAATGTAGATGTAGTGTTAAAAGGGTAATGATCAAACATCATCATACAAATTATAATTTGATTTATTCAAAACCAGAATTCCCGTGTTTCATTCTACATCACATTCAAATTCTTAGTAGACATCCTTAAACATGATATAATCTTATCAGAGAACCAAAACCTTCATTAAAAAATAATAGTGCCCTGGGGCCTGTATTACTTGCAACATTATCTGTGTGATCAAAGTTCATCTTGCTTGTTGCTCTACATAATATGACACAAGAATATTTGAAAATAATACCAATCACTTGATCATCGAGGCACAAGAGATTCAATAAAATTCAAAACTTTAAAATAGAATTGAAAGAGGAATTCACAAGATACAACTAAAAGCTTGCTTGGATCAATATTTAATATAATAATGCCATTACAGAAATTGCAGAAACACATATAAAACTAGAGAATATACGTGATTCAATTAGATATACAGTTCAGGTTGCATGTCAAGACACCAACCAAGTTACACTCACAATGTGACTGAATATCTAAAGCCTAACCCGATCATTAAATCTGACTGTAACGTCAGCTAAAATTAAGAACCAAAACAGGAAACCAAACCAAAATACTTATGATTAATTTCACACAGAAATTTCCATTCCTTGGTCAGTGTATGCATTGGATCGTAATATCTAAAGTGCTAAAATATAAAAAGCATAAATATTACATCGGTGATATATTTAGTGCATCTCATCTGCAGAAAAACTCCAAATAATTGCAGTATCAACCAGATCGCCTCAGCTTCAAAGATTAGACAGTTCGTACTGTCCTCTCAACTACAAAAAGGCACAGGCAAGCATGAATGCATATAATTTGCAAGCATAAATGTAATCTTATTCTAACTAGCTCTCAATATAATATATGCATAGGCATGTCACATTATGAGCCAGGACCTGAAAATAAAACTTGCCTCTGAAAACTAACACTGCAAAATAAAAATAGAAAATATATCTGAATCATATTTCTTGGCTGTTTGATTTTCTCACCTCTATATCTATCTGTATGTTCAACTCAATAGCCTAAATGTATGTTGCCAGGGTTTATTTATGCAACCCATCTCTGACTGTATTGCTTAGTCCATAGCCTACTGAATGTGCTCCAACAGGTTCAGATGGGTTTGATCTCCAAGCTGAGTCTCCATAAGCAGAGTTGCTGTAACTATCAGTGTATGCACCTCCATAGGTCCCTGTTGTTGAGCTATATGTTCCCACTTCAGTTCCATACCCACTATTTTGTGCTGGATAAGCACCGGCATTTGAACCATAGTTATTTTCAGAACTTCCATAGCCACTTGCATACCCAGCACCACTTCCATTTTGCTGGTTCTTACTACCTTGACCTAAGCCCCATGCTGCACCTCCACCATAACCAGTCATGCCTCCCGGAGTACCTGTGTTAGTATAAGGTATGGCTCCATTGCTCCACATATTTCTCCCTGGAGCTGAATTGTTGTTATATGCTCCAGTAGCTGGATTCCCATAGCCAGCCGCAGGACTTCCATAGCCAATGGGAGCTCCTCCATAACTGCCACCTGTGCTGGTAGAATAGCTTGGGTTGGTTCGAAAACCAGAACTGCCATAGCTGCCTCTATTCACGGTGGCTCCATATCCTGCACCATTTCCATAGCCAGGTGCATTGCATCCGGTAGGTCCATATGAAGTGTACCCACCTCTACCTCCTGGAGCAACAGCATGCTTGGTATTCATTCTAGGCCCGTAAGACCCTGTCAAACTTGAATTGAAGCCAAAATTTCCTCCTCTACCTGCTCCACCACCAAATCCACCTGCAGGATACCTGGCATTCCCAGTAGATTGTTCCTTGGGGATTGATCGCTTGACTTCTACTATCTTTCCATTGAGCTCATGAAAGGGCTTTTGCACAACAACATCCACAGCATCTTCCGAGTCATAAGTGATGAAGCCAAATCCTCGAGGTCTTTGAGTACTGTGATCATACATTACAACCACATCGGTAATTGTACCAAACTGCTGAAAATAGTTTCTGAAGTCATTCTCAGTAACAGAAGGTGCTAAGCCACCAACAAATATCTTCTTTGTCCTATTCTGACTGGCTGGCCCATGGCCACCAGTATTGCTTCTAGTCATGCTATGCTGCTCATCTCTGGGGACTGCTTTTTTCGCTTCCACCTAAATGATATTTGAAAGGAAAAAACAAAGAAAACTAACTAGTCATAATTTGACAACACTACCCACTAGACATACTCTCTTCTAGACCTCTATAGTAGACTACGCAAAGATCTTACCGTTCGGCCATCGATCATGTGCTTTTCCATCACAACCCTGTCTGTAACAGGTGGATCTGCAAAAACCACAAAGCCAAAACCCCGAGCTCGCCCTGTAATTTTATCCTTCATAATCACTACTTCCACAACATCTCCAAATGCCCTAAAATATTCTTTGATTTGCTCCTCTGTTGTTTCCCACGAGATGCCACCAATAAAGATCTTCCCCCGGTCTGAATCCATGTTAGGGTGCTGCTTTATACAGATTAATCACCAAGTCTGTATCACAAGCAGCGAACAATCACAAACCTAAGCTAACTCAGAATTAAAAAAGTGAGTCAATCAGCATCTTCATAACAGAAGACTTTAATTTGAATTTCCAACGATCCCGATCATTGTCAAATGTTCACTTTCATATCTATCAGTAATTTCATTTCATGAACACATTAAAGACTTCACATGCTCCTAATTAAATATAGATTGACAAGACAAATCAAATTTTGTGTAAAGAAATTCAATCTTTAAATTCGTTGGACAATAAATTGCATACCAGTTAAAGATTGATTGACAATCAAGTGGGCTGGTAATCCAATATTAGAGTATCTAGCAGCAAATGGTGGTCACAAATGGTAATTCAAATCCCAATTAGTACATAAAAACATTTAATATAGTATCAGAGTCAGGTCACAAGAGCCACACCACATTCACCGACTCAAGGGAGGTATTGGAAGTGAATCACCTGAGCCACAGATCAATCAGTGACCAAATGAGCCAGTAGCTCAGTAATAGAGCACCCCTGTAACAAACGGGTGATCCTAATTTCCAATCGTAATTGGTCCATGAAAAAGCCCAACAAAATATATTCAGAATTGCAACCCAAGCTGGGGATCTATAGATATATATTGGATTTCAAGATTGTTTTCATGACAAAGATAAGTGACCTGATTGAGATGAATAAATGAGGTCTAATTTCTATCACCAGGACAAATAAGATCTAATTAAACATCTGAATTACATTCTAACAACTCTAAGTCATAAATACAAATACAGGCTTGCATACCAATCCAGCGTCTAACCAGAATTTTGTATTATCACAAAAAAAAGTGTGGAAACACTAATCGTAATTTCAATTTTCCTAAAACAACTAACAAATGAAAATATGTATAATATGAACATCCCACAGGTCACCGTACCTGTGTATCACAAACTCCCAAGGCACTGGAAAAATTCATAATGGAATTGACTCCACACAAGAAGATGAATGTAATATACTAACCAAGCAACCCGATCAAATTCGACTGATTTTTATTTCCCTTGCTTCGAATAATGAAGACATTTACTGTAGTTGGGCTTTGGGATGCAAGTTCATAGTAGGTTTGTTAGCATCTTAATACTCTCAGGTACCAACATTGCTTCGTGGTACCTATGTGCTTTGAGGTTACCTTGCATTAAAGTTGTTTTAAGCCAAGTTCAGAAGCTTTGTTTCTAAAACAAAGTGAAGCCTGTGAGTTTTGAGGATTTTCTTCCACCCTAATGTTTATCTATACAAATTAGCCCAGCTAGAACTTGAATTGGATACAGACCAGGTGCATTTGTTCATGCTTTGAACACCATCACAAATAAAGCATTTGCAAAATCAAGTATCTAACAGAAAATTTAGCTCAATTGGCCTAATTGGCAATTTTGTGGGAAGGGTATCATGACTATGAATCCAATTATCAAACCCATAAACAAAAGGAACAATCCGAGTTTCCAAATATGTTAAAAGAGGCCAAAATTCAAGTTCAGAAGAATACTACACAAGGACCCGAACCCAACACCAAGTAGACTAAACCAGCTAGAAACAGAATTGATCAGATATTTGGACATATACATATACACCAGTAATCAAAGCGCAGATCTGCACAAAAAAATATATTTTGAGAAGAAAAAACTTACTGTAACAGCGCCAAGAAGCTCAGATCACGAACAAATCTATAAAAACACGCCCTCAAAAGAACAAGAATCGGACAATTGAGCTTTGGGATAACGCAGATGCCCCAAAAAATTAAAATAAAGCACAGCAAAAGAATAAAGTGCTTTATGTACTCTTGTTATACTTGACAAGTACTCCACCCGAAGATGCCCATTGGCCAATTTCTTCTATTTGATTAAGTTTGTACGGGCCCGGCATAGATGGGAGAGAATCGGATTCATTTATTGGACAGACGGTGGAGGTTCCTTGTGACTGTTTGTTTATCTACTACGAGATTCCGTGACCCTTTATGTAAAAGCAGAGTCATATTCCAAGGATCAGTCGCTTTTTGAAATTAAGTTATATTTATTATCATTTGTTTATTATAATTAGAATAAGCATATCTATGTTTTTTTTCTAATGTTGTAGATTTATAATAATTAATGTTGAGAGGTATTTTACAATTGAAGAAAGTGAGTTAGAGATGATAGATGTTTGTCTTGTAAAGAGTTAATAGAAAAATTTATATATATTTTCAAGAAGTGGAATGCAATTAAAAAATATTTTTGTTCTATAACAAACAATGCTATAATGTTTTCTTTATAGGATGTGTATATGTTCTTTGTAAACATTTGTTGTTTAGAGTATGTGCTTCTATTTGTGTGTTTAGAGTAGAGATTGTTCTTGTTTACAATAGTCATATTTTGCACCCATTTGAGGGTCCATTGCTTCTAAATCTAATAGAAATGATTTTGGAAAGAGTGCTTCAAATGAATTTTTGAGCAAAAATCTGTGTTAATGTCTTGACAATCTAGAAGCCAAGGAAAATAGCAAGATCCTTTGATTCAGATAAAGACTTAAAAAGAGGAACGACCATAAACACTTCCACTAAAAGCTTATCCTTCTCCAATTTTACTCTTTACACATACATTTTGAAAGTCCTAATTCCCTTTTTTTTAAAGACAATCAATTATATAAATCGACTCTAAAAACTATTAAATTTATTTCTAAATCATTAGCAAATTAAATAAAAAAATACAAAATAATTTCCAAACAAAAACTAAAAATAATCAATAGACTAAAAATAATAATTTAATAACCACTCCAATAAGAATGTACTTCAATAAGAATGTACTTGTATTCAGATTTTCATATAAAGATGCATTTAAATTGCATCATTGATACCAACAAAAAATAAATCATATAAAATACTAGTCTACATTCCGCCAAGAGGCAAATAATTCAAGATGGGCTATTAATTTGAACAACAACAAGATCTGATCTTTTTATGGTCAGAGGATCAAAGATTTATTAGTCTCACTTGGGACTAAAAGAATGTGATTCTTAAGATGTGCATAAAATAATGTCTCAAATGAGGTCCTATGTTAAATTTTAGATCAAAATATATGGCTTTTAATATATATATATA
>MU224707.1:1245878-1290792 GCA_018584345.1 Thuja plicata
TTATTATCATATATATATATATATATATATATATATATATATATATATATCAGTTATTTATTTTCTCATAATATTATGATCATTTTATCTGACCGAAGATATAAACATCAACATCCTAAAATTCTTGACTTGCATATGTAAATAGAAACTAAAAAATTCTAAGCCTGGCCGCCAGAAAAAAGTTTTAAACCATGGATTAGATACCCTTTTCAGTTCACATGTTTCATTATATATCATCTCAGAATCCTTGTTCATAGGCAAGGCCACCACTATTTCCTTTATATATCTTCTCATAATCCTGCAAAGCCACCACTATTTCCTTGCCTTAAATCTTATCTATGTAAGATGAGTTTTGACAATATGATATTTGTTGGTGGGTTACACTTGTTTCAAGAAATCTATTTCATGGCATCAAACATGTTTGGTTTGCTAGCTATTTTTTTTGGGACTTGCAAGGGTTAATTATGGTATTTTTCATTACATTGATTAGTGTGTAAAATAGTATTTTTTTAATTAAAAATGGAAATTATATTATTATCTTTTGACTCCAGGTATCACTCATTTTTATACATCCATGTTATATCTCAAATTTGTTGTTGGTTTAGGTTCATGAATGTGGAAGTGATCTAGATCATCTTTGTGTTTGTGAATTCGAATCATACATTTTTGATATTCAAATTTAAATTTAAAATTTTATTCATGTTATCAATTATGAATTGACTAAAGTTTGAATTGTGTCAAATTGCATGTTAGAGTGGTGTATTTAAAGAGTAACCCTAATGAAATGAATCATATAGGATAACTAGGATACCCATCAGGATTTTGATTTGTATGTGGAAAAAGTATCTAAATCAAGATCACATCATTCTAAGATTGTCACATACTTGCTTATTGTCCTTAATATTTTCATTCAGAGTTGTAAAGTCAACTTATCAAAGACTTGATTGAGGAGAATCCTAACAAGTCCATAGATTTATCGAAGATGTGTGTAAATGCCACATCTCTTATAAATTTAACTATTAAACAATGAAGTAAAGCATGTTGTAAACTATGAGAATTTATCATATCACTTTTTTTTTTGAGTTTTAAACTCATATCCATGTATCAACTTTAGGTCTTTCCACATGGATCTAAAGTTAAATAACACATAGTTAGATTTATAGGTCTATAACAAAACTTAAAATTCTAAAACCTTAGAAAATGCATTTATGACACATGGATAGAGTCTGAGTTACAAAAAAAATAAAATTTAGTAGATACTCAATTAATTTATATGATTTCTTAGTTTTAATGTAGCATTTAATTCCCTAAATTTTAAGTTATCCTAACTTATGCTTTGGTCTTAAGTTCTTAGTAAATGCTTTAAAAATTCTTCCCCTTTAATGACTCAACATGCCCATCATTTTGGTGATATAATGATATTCAAATGTGTTGTAATCTATATTTCTATAACGAATATCCCATTATGAGTCCACCCCCGGACAAGGATGCGATTCCCTTTTGACAATAAAAATTCAATTCGAGAGCAAGATTCCCATAATCTTTTCCCAAGTATAAGAAATTGTGGTATATGAATGAAAACCATCTCCTTTTTTCATTTTAAGTAAAAAAAATGATATTATTGTTGATCTCTAAGTTTTGTTGATCATTAGTGTTCCACACTTAGTCATTTATCTAGGCAGGTTAGACGATCATCACTGCGACCGAGCTATCCAATATAGGCCAAGCTATCTGACATAGTCGTTGCCGAGTAGTTAATGGTTTCCAAGTAACTTCACAATCAAGAAAAAGTGGATCATGTTCATGCCGAGCACCAATCTTAATGTGTCGAGCAAGACAGTTTTGACATACATGTTAGGAATGACACAAACTTAAAGGTAAACTATTTTGGGCTGACTTGTTCATGCATTTAATGATTTCAACGAAGTTAATTACACATTAATTATTTGATCCCAATGCATGGCATGGAGCCAATCAAAAAATTGGAATGCCCAAGTGGCATAAGCATTTGATCCTGATCGTTGATCTAGATCTAGATGCTAGATTCATAAAGTATATAAGATCGCTTCTTAAATCCTAAACAAAAAGTGGTGTAGGTGTGTATGAGAGGAGAAGTGTATGCGTACACGAGAGATGTACAAAGGGTTATTTTGATAGAAGAAGCATAGATCTAGCAGAGTGAAAGAGCAGTGAACAACATAGTAAAGACATATCAGATTATTAAATCAGAGAAGGTATTGGAAAGAGGAGATCCTTTATCAGCATCAGAGTGCATAACGAAGGATCAGTTCTTGAGACATTCTAACCAGTGTATCAGGTGAAATCTCTTAACAAAGTGGTTCTAACAGACCTTTCTAAATCTCTTAACCGAGTGCTTACTTTGTTGTAAGTTTAAATCCTTTTGCATGGTAGATTGTAATGATCTATAGCTCTTAATCGGGCAGACCTTTAACCAGGTAGATTACATTTTGTGATCAAACTTTGTAGCCCTAACAGGCACACTTTATTGCTGCAATAATGAAGATTTTTGTGGGTGTCATCCCCACCCCAGTTTTACCTTATTGGGTTTTTGGGTACCAAAATTTTGTGTCTTGAGTTATTTATTTACTGTCATGGATGCTACTAGTTGTTAGATCAATTACATTTATGTATGGTTGTGGATCAGTTTTTGTTTTAAAGGATAAAAGTTTTAAGATCTGATTCACCCCCCCTCTCAGTATCTTGCTTTCCCATATTGTATTTCCAACAATTGGTATCAGAGCTCAGTTCTCCTACAAAAGGTTTTAATCAGCTTGAGAGTACATATCTTGAGATGGAGATTTACAAATTGGGAAATATAACTGATCAACAGGTAATCTTGACTCAAATGAAGGCATCAATTGAAATTAACACTGACAAAGGTAAAGCTATCACAGTACCTGAGCTGAGTATCAGCTCTTCAAAACTCAAAAGGAAGAAGTCACATAAGAGGAAGTCACCAAGTCCAAGTGTCACTTTGGATGAAGTGATTGTGATTCCTAAATGGGATACATATAACTTGACATATGAGCAGATTCAGATCTACAAGACCTTTTGAAGAGGAAGAAGAAACAAGAGGAACTGAAGAGGGAGCACCAAAAAAAGCAAGTGTTACATGAAATGAAGGATATTTTTGTTAATGCTTTTGGTATAACTGATATAAATGAACAAACATCAATATTGGAACAATTAGTCCATATTATGCAGAAAGTTAATGATGAAAATATTGAGGCAAATGAAAATTTGCTACAATGCTCCAAGAGAAAATTTGAGAACAAAGTTTTGGAGAAGATATCAACAGAGATTGCTATCAAACAGGTTGAACTTTCTTCTCTTATTAGTATTCTTGAGAAAGTTGCAGATAATTTTTATTCCTTGTATAAAAATTTATGTGATGTAGAATTCTTTACCAAGGATAACCAACAACTTATTGAGAATTTGCAACTAGATTTGAAGTCAACAGGGAGTACATTGAGTATGGATGCTAGTTCTAGCTCCTTACATTTTGACAAGTTGACTCATACACAGAGGAGATAAGCCGAGATTATGGCTGAAGATGACATAATAAGAGAAAAGTTAATAACTATTCATACTACCTTAATACCTCATTTGGAGGTTATACAGAAGGAACTTAAAGCTGCAAACAAATTAGTCAAGAGAGATTCTCATCTCTCTACAACAGATAGTTTGGTAAGTCTAGCTGCCGAGCTAGAAATTAAGTTACAAGTTATGAAGTTTGTAAAGGATAGTTGGGATACAACATTTGCACTAACATTACAGCTTCATAAGTAATTTTTGGATAAGTATGAATTAACCCTTGCAGCTATCAGTGATAAAAACAAGGGGGAATCAGATAAGGAAGTAGATAAAGATGTGCAGAATCAGGCATAATATTTTGTAAGGCATGTATATTATGTAAGTATGGAGTATAATCTTAGGGGGAGTACTTTGTGTACCTAGGCAAAATTTTGTGGATGTAAAGAAATGATAAGTGTGTTTTTTCCACTAATATCAAAGGGGGAGATTGTTGATCTCTAAGTTTTGTTGATCATTAGTGTCCCACACTTAGTCATTTATCTAGGTAGGTTAGCCGGTCATCACTACGATCGAGCTATCCAGTATAGGCCTAGCTATCCGGCATAGTCATTGCTGAGAAGTTAATGGTTGCTGAGTGACTCAGAAATCAAGCAAAAGTGGATCATGTTCATGCCGAGCACCAGAGTCTTAATGTGCCGAGCAAGATAGTTTTGACATACATGTTAGGAATGGCACAAACTTAAAGGTAAACTATTTTGGGCCAACTTGTTCATGCATTTAATGATTTCAACAGAGTTAATTACACATTAATTATTTGATCCCAATGCGTGGCATGTAGCCAATCAAAAAATTGGAATGCCCAAGCGACATAAGCATTTGATCCTGATCATTGATCTAGATCTAGATGCTAGATTCGTAAAGTATATAAGATTGCTTCTTAAACCCTAAAAAAAAGTGGTGTAGGTGTTTATGAGAGGAGAAGTGTATGCGTACATGAGAGATGTACAAAGGGTCATTTTGATAGTAGAAGCATAGATCTAGCAGAGTGAAAGAGCAGTGAACATTAGAGTAAAGACATATCAAATTATTAGATCAAAGAAGGTATTGGAAAGAGGAGATTCATTATCAACATTAGAGTTCATAACGAAGGATCAGTTCTTGAGACATCCTAACCAGTGTATTAGGTGAAATATCTTAACAGAGTGGTTTTAACAGACCTTTCTAAATCTCTTAACCGAGTGCTTACTTTGTTGTAAGTTTAAATCCTTTTACAAGGTAGATTGTAATAATCTATAGCTCTTAACCAGGCATACCTTTAACCAGGTAGATTACATTTTTTGATCAAACTTTGTAGCCCTAACAGGCACACTTTATTGCTGCAGTAGTGAAGATTTTTGTGGGTGTCATCCCCACCCTAGTTTTACCTTATTGGGTTTCTAGGTTACCAAAATTCTGTGTCTTGAGTTATTTATTTACTATCATGGATGCTACCAGTTGTTAGATCAATTACATTTATGTATGGTTGTGGATCAGTTTTTGTTTTAAAGGGTAAAATTTTTAAGATCTGATTCACCCCCCCTCTCAGTATCTTGCTTTCCCATATTGTATTTCCAACAATTATGAATTACCTCCACCAAGAATGAAACAAAATTAAATAACCTATTAACATTCTTTTAATGTAACTCACAAACATCATCATAGCCACAATCATTCAGGCTTTGTAATCAACCCTAGATACTAGCAAAGGACTATATGTAAGTTAATCTAAAATAGTCTTCAAATGAATCCACATTAAGAGGCTCAACCTGCCCAATATGAATCAATATTGTTCACCTCACTAAAATCTTTGGTCTATGGGAGAGTAGGTAATTTCCTATGTAACTATTCATTTATTTTGTATAATCCCAACACAAGACATTTAGTTCTATTTTTTGTTAACCACAGGGATTCAACTAAAAATGTCATGTATTTGTTCCTTGTTCAAAGTGATCAACATATCTCTCAACCCATTCTTCAATTGCCTAGTATCAGGGTTATAAGTAGTGTAGATAACATGTACGAGGTCTACACTTATAATGATATTGGGTGCTACCAACATCCAAAATTCAACCCTTAAAATATTGCACATTGGCATGGACTTTTATGAGTGGTTGAAGTAATATTTATACGAATCCCAACCCATTGATGGAACAACAACATTCCTAATGCATTTAACTCTACATTGTAATCTATCAAATAGAATACTAATATGCTAGACATGGTTGAATTTCTTTGCTAACCAAGGAATTGGTTATATAGGTCATCGTCTAAGCTTGTATTAGACCTAAAAGATCGAGAAAAGATTCAATTCATTTTGGGATTACTAACTTTTTTTTTTTTTTTGCATGAATATAAGCTAAATAATAATGTGAACTAAACACTTGCAAACCTTATAAATTAGGAATCTAAATTTACACCAATTGTATGAGTACACAAACCCTACATAATTATAAATTGCATAAAATTTCCAATGGTAGATGACTTACCCATTACTATTTGTAACTATTCAAGCTCTTTGGCGTAGGTGAAAATAATTACCAAGCCTTTTCTTTGCTATAAATCTAACACCTTCTTCTACATGTAGTAACAATGTTGTAAAATGATGAACAACCCTCCACAATCTTAATAAACATAAAATTTCCCTTAAGTAGCCTTTTAGTTGAATGTTGACACTTAACTTGAAAAATTAAAGTCAACCTTGAGTTATTCTCAAGTGTTGGTCATTGATACTTTTAAGTTGAGAAGACCAATGCCTATTATGCATCATAATTTCATGTACACCACATTCTCTTAAAACTATGATGTGAAGAGCATTGGTGATGAAGAAACCCTCCTAGGCATCAACTTTATACCTTTGTTCATACACTTGTATCTATTGATAGACGTTCCTCTAATTTTGGCCATTGGAAACATTCCAAATATTGAGGAATAACATGTTGAAAGTATTGCAAATATGAGTTAGTGTTGTCATTGATGTCAACCTAAAATGAAGAGAGGTCTAAAAATATATGCTTATATGTTATGTTCTCTGATGTTGTTTCCAAAATGATATTGTATCAGGATATTGTAAGGTGTTGTAATTGATCTCAAACTTAAGGGGAGATTGTTGGTAGTGTTTTTATTGATGTATGACTTGGTTGAAGATCTAGTATCAGGATTTGTGAAGTATTTTATGGAACATTGGTGCAGGAGCACCAAGGCCACTTAAGTAGGTATGGTTAAATGATAGGTGTTTGGATGTTTTTTAGTATTTTATCTCAAATAAGGTCCATTGATACTATCTTGATGTAACTAGTGTAGTTTGAGGTCATTTTGGGGTCAAGTGTTCAATGTCGTTCATAAATTGTTTAAGTTGTCATATTGCTTAAATGATGGAGTCATTCAAATTCTTATGGGAATAAGGTCTATTGTGTCCATTCATGATGTAATTAAGTCATTTGAGGTTTAGATGTATGGTTTTTCCTATTTTGTCACAAAGTTGCATAACAACTTTTCAATCCTATGATTTTGTCAATGTTGCAATATTGAAATTTCTACACTTTGGAAGGTGAATGGTCATGGAAGTTTAAAAAAATACTTGTAACTATTATAAAATGATGTAAAAGGCCTCTGGATGGCCGATTTGGGTGTGTGATCGGATGAAAGACATTGTACATAAAGAAGAGCAATACAAATCATTGTTGTTCTAAGAAATTACCGTTTCTTTGTTGTTACGACATTTTGTACAACCTTATATTGAGTCTAAACAATCTAAAGATGAATTAGAATATGTAGGGATATGAGTTATCTCTTTTTTGAATCTGGTCTAATAAGTAAGAAATTGAAATTATCCCATTGACAAGGTCTACACCCCGTGAGCAGGAGGGTTTGATACAAAAATAACGATTTCTCCTCCTTTCACTAGTGGAATTACTCTAAACTTGGTTATTTGAAATATTATAGCATTTATTTTATGATTTTAAGTTTGAAGGCATACAAAGCTATGTTTTTACTTGTTTTCTTGATGTCATAGTCAGATAACCCCGTGTATTTAGCTTTGTTGACAGGTTATAAGTGAGGGTTTGTTAAATAAGGAAAGAATGACCAGTTCTAATGCTAGCACCTATGGATTCATGATTTTTATAAACTATCCTAACCTTTGGAATGAAATTTATTAATTTTGAGTCCAAGACACTTGTGCATGCTTTGTAAAAGTGGCCTAATTAGGCATAGGCTGTACAATAATAGTCCTAATTTGAATAAGTTGTTCCAAAATAACTATGTCATTATTTTACATATGTTTTATAATTCTCAAAAGGGTATCTAAAAGTCTTCTTATCTAGTGAAGATATTTTCTACATTAGGAGTTATTCCCAGTTTTTTCACTGGTAAGGGCTACTAGGATCTATGATTGTTTGTGTGAAGGGCATGGTGGTTGGAGTGACGAGTGAGTTTGAGGGTTATCAAGGGTTGAAATATGTCATGTTTACCTATTCTAAGATGTTCCCACGGTTAGTGGAGTCTTGTGAATCATTGAGCCCTTATTGGTATAGGTAGCCCATTGAAGCATGGTGTCATTTGTGAAGTGTAACTTGGAGTTTGTGAAGAGGGGTAGTGAAGTGTTTATTGGGAACCCATCCCATTTTCATTTGAAGTTTTGAAATACCAAAGAGTCTTCCTTTGAGAGTGAAATTTATAACATGAGTGCTTGTGTTGGGGTTATGAGAAGGTCATGAGCTCATTTTTGTGAAATATTCCTATGGGTAAAAGCACAATAGGCTGTCACCCTTTTATAAAGGAAACGTCTAACAAAATCAAAGTTGTTCAACTTCAATAGTATAAAAATGACATTTATATTTAGAATTTGAAGATGATGTAAACTAATTAAATATGTTAAAATGGATGAAGTTTATGATTAATATTTTTAATAACTTTTTAGAATAAAAATTGATATGTTTTATTTTTATTTTTAAAGATGGCTTTTCAGTTGCTGAAAAATGCTAAAAATTAGGGGTCTAGTTCCCACAAAAAAATTATATGTAAATAAATATTTTTTCCCCTAATTTGAAAATATGTTATAGATGACATATATAGCTAGTGCGTGAAGAAATAAAAATTGGTTTGTGACCTATATTTTCTCTTTTATAACAATTCAAATTCCAACTCACCTGAAATCGACAATTTTCATCTCCCACCATATATATATATATATATATATATATATTCTTGAAGAGGACTCTCTCATCTAGTGCACCATATATTTTTCAAATTTATTTAATATGATTTACTATTTTTTTCTTTTTCCGAATCAACATCTCCTTGACTGTTAAAATACCTACTTGCAATATTTTTTAATTACAATAGACTATGTCTAATTAAAACACTATAAAATCTATATGAGGATATTCTTGACTCTGATCTATACAAAAGGGTATTTTCATATATTTTTTAAAATATCATTAAAAAGATTAGGAGTTATTGAAACGTCATTTTTCTGAAATAATTTTTTTTCCATGGTTATTGGACCCAAAGTGGTAGAAAACATGCATTTAATAGACATTTTCAATTGGAAAATTTAAAGCACTTATCTAACTTAGCTAGAATGAATCTAGCTAGACCACATGTTCGACCAAAATTATTTTTTAGTTAGAAATACTAAAATTCAGTTGTGTTAATAAGTTAGCCTAAAAGGTGACACCTGATTGTTCTTTTACCCAAGCCTATATTGTGCTAAGTTGAACCCTACCTCTGCATCAATTGGTATCAGAGCTTAGAAGGTTTGGTAAAGAGAGTTTGGTGTTTGTGTGTTTGCATTTGTAAAATTTAAAGAGAGAACCTGGTTTCCAAAAGACTAGGTACATAAGAAGAGAGGAGACCTAGACGAGGCAAAGAAAATGTGAAGCAAGGTGAGAGATATTTGATGGAAGAAGGAATAGATTTGTTAAGGAGGTATTTGCAGGGTAAGATTACATCAAGAAGAATAAGAAAATAAAAGAGAGGAAAGTGAAAGAAAGAAGGAAAAATAGAAAGCAAGTAAAATGGAGATTGATCAGGAGATTAGAGAGTTGAGGCAAGCTATAGAACAAATGAAAAAGGATATAGAAGAGCAGGGAAAAAGAATAGAACTAGAGATGCAAAAATGTAACTTACCAGTCAAGAAGATCACATGGCCCATTAGAAAGATCATTTGAAGAAGGAAAATGCAAGCAAGGACAATAACATCAGAGGAAGAGGTCAATAATGAAATGGTAAGAATTCCTATGACTATTTTGACATCATCAAGCATTCAAGAAGTTCAAAAAGACAAGGTAGACATGGTTGTGGATGCGTCTCCATGTTATTCAGTTAATGAGTCTGATTTCCAATATGAGAAAGTGGAGAGACATGTTGATGTTAATGTTAGTGATGAAGTTGCTGATGATGGTAAGGTTGCTAATGAAGATGTTGTAGACTTGTTTATTGATAAGGTACATGTAGATTTGTAAGAACATATTGATGTAATAGTGAATGATGTTTCAAAGTAAGGTATTAATTCTCATGCACGGGGAGACGAAACCATTGAAGAGTCTCCATATTGGCAGTTGGGGTATAAGGGTGTAGCCTATTATGTACTTGCATTGGCCAAACAGATTGGTAAAGATGAAGATGAAGGGCCCAATTTCAAACAAGGGGTTCCATGTTTTGTTTTTTAGGTCTGGTGAAATGAGATGTTGGAAGATGAACATAATGATAGGAAAACAACCTAGTTGGATGCAAGGATAAGTAGAGACAAATAAATGATATGAAATAATTTTTTTGAGACAACAACCTCAAGAAGGAATAGGCCAAGATTCAAGATGAAATAGGTTATGGAAGGTAGAAAGGTAGACGAGAAGCAAGTTTACATTGACAAGTTGAAACCAAAAGTGAAAATGAAGACCAATTGGAGTTGTTTTAGAGAGGATGAGAGACAGTGCATAATATACATCAAGGAGGAGCATACATGGATGAAGACCTATTACTAACCTTAATCCAAGAGGGCTTTAAATTTCTTTTTGCCGTGAGTATGGTGCAAGAGTACCAAGGACACTTGGGTAGCTATTTTATTTTATGATGATGACAAATATTTTATTTTATTTGTTGATGACTACTCTAGGATTGATGGACTACAACTAATTATATGTTTGAAGTCATTTGTTGATATTCAACCGAGTTGCATAAGTGATGATAAAAATTATCAGTTAATGTATTGTCATTGATGTCAACTACTTTGAGTATTATTATAGTGGAAAATATTTGTTGTGTATTGAAGATCTGGAACAAACAATGTTTTTGTGGTCGGTAAAATGATGCATTCTGTATACACCGAGTGACAATAATAAATGAGTAAATTGTAGTGTATAACGAGAAACAAGTGATAACCGAGTAAGGGATTGCCAACACAACATGGTTAATTCTAAGACTGAGCAATTAATTCTAATTGAGGCTGACTTGGATGATGATCTGGAAATTGAGACTTTCAAGGTAAAAGATAAAGTTTTTTATTTGATCAATCGGTTATGAAAATTCAAGGAAGATCAGACGTCAGAGATTGAAACATGTTTTTAATACAACTGCCGAGGAAGGATCAAGCGGGAAAATAAATGATGGAGATTAAGTGACAAGATTTGAAGGATGAAAATTATATGATACATGATGTCTATATAAGAGACAAGAGATTCATTTGTAAATCATGTACACAGATGCTAAAGCATACATGCAAATTTGATGCATGATTGATCAAATTGGTTAAAGACAAGACCGAGCATTTCTACAGATATTGCCGAGCAAACAAAGGAAAGAGGATTACCGAGTAGAACTAGTATGATATGAACTAAAGTGAAAAAATTGATCAGAGGTATAATGTACTTAGAATAGATCTGAATATATGTAAATTAGAGTTGTATTTAAATCAGATCATTACTATATCAGTTTAACCATTGTTACAGATAAATCTATTAACCGAGTGGAATAGTGAATCCTTATTATAAAATTCAGAGAATGTTGATTGTTTTCTTTTTGAACACATAGTGAATTACTGGTCAAGAGAGAACTGTTAGTTTTAAATCCTCTAACAAGGTCACATTTAACAGTGTGCATTGTAACCTTTAAAAAGGTTGGCTCCTCACCAATCTCACTTCAGAAGAGTGAAAATATTTTGGGTTACCGGTCCCAGGTGGGTTTTCCCTTAACAAGGTTTCCACATTAAAAATATTTGTGTCAATGTGTATGAATGTTGTGGATTGTTATTTTACTTTACACTTCATTTTATTGACCTAGATCGGTAGTCACAGTATTAATTTACTGACACTCGGTAAACACCATTGATGAAAGTTTAAGTTTACAAAATACATTTTCACCGAGCTGAGTTTTATATGTTTGAATTTGTTTTGTTATACATCTAGAGGAATTTGGGACTGTAGGATAATTTTGTGAGGGCAGTGAGTCTAACTGATTCACCCCCTGTTAGTTATTCTAACAATTGGTATCAAAGCTATCAGTGCTTATCAGGGAGCATACAATGCTTAGAAGAAAGTTTTCAAGGACTTGAGCTAACGATCACAAGATGTATAAGAGAGATGCACCTAAGATGAACAAGGATAACTTCCAGACATGGAAAAGCAGAATGAGATTATACCTATGAAGAATTGCAAGAAATATTGAAGATTTTATGGACAATGAATTCATATTACCTACTGGACCTCTGACAGTAAATCTGTTGAAAGAAAAAGATGAACATAACCTTATCATGGTGGAGATTGCTTCTTCACTTACCGATTCTGAATTTGAAGACATCAAGAATTGTACTACTGCCAAGCAGATGTGGGATCAACTTACACTAGTTTATGGAGGAGATGTAAATGTACTGAGAGCCAAAGCGAAAAGCCTTCGTGGAAAGTTTGATGACATGTGAATGAAGGAAGGATAAAACATAACACAATATAGTAACCAACTTAAAGAAGTTGTGAATGCTATTCGAGGATCTGGTGGAACCATTGATGAAGACACAATTGTGAGTAATATTCTTAGAACTCTATTGCCTATTTACTTTATAAGAGTCTCTGCAATACATGAAATGAGAGCAACACCTGGAAATAACATTACTGTTAATAGTCTTGTTGGAAGATTGGTTTCTTTTGAGCTGAATAACTTTGAAAACAATATTGTACCATCTATGGAATCTACATTTATGTCTACTTTGAAAATTGACAAATCTAGTAGCAAACACATAATAAAAAATAACAGTGACAGTGACAGTGATGACAACAAACTTGATGAACTTGAAGCTTCAATGGTTAGAAAATTACATAGAGGTGAAGGAAGATATAAAGGTAAACTACCTTTGATATGATTTAACTATAAATAGATTGGCTATTTTTCTGCAAGATGCCCTAACAAAAAGAATGATGACAGAAATGATAGATCTAATGATAGAAAGGATGACTGAGACTTTAGAATAAACCGACAGTATGACATAAGAGATAACCAAGATTACAAGGATAAAGGTAAGAAGCTTGTTACATTGCTGAAGATAAAGTTAATGACAATAACTCTGACGGTGATGAAGATATTGAGACAGTGTTTGTAGTATTGAAAGATGATTCAGATGAAGATGAAAGGTATGTAGAAACAACACTTATCTCTAAAGTTAGTTAACATGATATTTGGGTTATTGATAGTGGCTGTACACATCACATGACTGGTGATAAAGGAAAATTTGAATTTATTGAACATTATGATGGATGATCAGTAAGAATGGGAAATGATACACCCTTTCAAGTGAAAGGAAAAGGTACTATTATGCTGAATAATCAAATCAAATGTGAAAATGCTTATTGGGTAAAAGGACTTAACTACAATCTGTTGAGTATTTCATAGTTGAACAACACAGGTCATTGATTTGCATTTGAGAATAGAAAATCAAGAAGCTATGATGGAAAAAGAAAATTGATTGGTACTGGTGAACAATCTAAAGGTAACCTATTCTATCTTGACACAACTGAAACTACTTGTTTATTGGCAAAGAATAAAGATATATGGCTATGGAATAAAAGACTTTGTCATGTGAATTTTGACAACATGGTTAAGATTAGTAGAAAAAGAAAAGTTTGATGCTTACTGAGCTTATCTAAACTAGACCATGTAATGTGGGAAAATTATCAAATGGGAAAGATGTTAAAATCTAGTTTCAAGAGAAATAATTTTTCATTTAATGACATTTTGGAATTAGTTCATACAAACCTATGTGGACCAATGAGAACACAGAGCTATTATGGAGACAAATATTTTATTTTATTTTATTTCTTGATGACTACTCTAGGATGATGACTATCATGTTCCTAAAAGAAAATCTAAAGCATTTAAGATGTTTAAGTGGTATAAATCTAAAGTGGAAAAATAAACTAATAGATATCTGAAGTGTTTGACATTTGATAGATGAGGTGAATTTATTTATGATGACTTCACAACTTTTGTAATGAGTATGAAATCAAAAGATAGGTTTTTGCACCAAGTACACCACAAAAGAACGAGATTGCTGAAAGAAGAAACAAATCAATTATTGATTGTGCTAGGACATTGATGATTGAGAAAGGATTTTCACAAACATACTAGAGAGAAGTAGTCAGCACAACAGTGTACACACTAAACCAAGTACAACTGAAGAAAGATTCAAACAAAACACCTTATGAGATATGGTATGGATATACACTGAATGTAATTTATTTTCAAATATTTGGTAGTAGGTGTTATATTCTAAAAGATGAGAGAAATGGAAAATTTGATTCAAAAAGTGATGACAGAATATTTCTTCGATATTATACTAAGAGTAAAGCTTACAAATGTTTGAACAAGGCAACTAACAAAATTATTGAGAGTGCAAATGTGAAAGTTGATGAATGTGCTGAGATAAATGATGAGGACAATGTGAAAGGACCTAAAGATTACAATAATTTTTTTTACTGGGAAGAACTTGATACTATACCGACGCAGATTCCCTAACATTACTGGGAAACAGGGTAATGCTACCGAGCAACAGGTAGCACAGATCGAGAATCAGGAAAATGCTGAAACAAAAGATCATGAACCAAAAGACAATGTAGATGCAGAAGAAGATATTGAAGGACCAAGAACTAAACCTATACTTTCTAGATATTTAAGAAGACACCATCCATGGGATCAAATCATTGGAGATAAAAGAACAATCTATTGACAAGAAGTAAGTTCAGAGATGACACTTGTTTAATTTGTGAATTTGAGCCTAAAAATGTTAGAGATGCATTATAAAATGAAGAATGGTTTAATTCCATGAATGAAGGAATTGAGTAGATACAAAAAAATAAGACATGGAAAGTAATACCGAGACTGAGTGATAAAAATATCATTGGCACCAAATGGATTTTCAGAAACAAATTGAATGAAGATGGGAATGTAATCATGAATAAAGCAAGATTGGTTTGCAAAGGGTATGCACAAGAAGAAGGAATTGACTATGGAGAAAATTTTGCACCAATTTATAGACTTGAAGGAGTAAGAATACTACTTGCATACGCTGCATATAAAGGATTCAAAGTATATCAAATGAATGTGAAGTCCACATTTTTGAATGGAATACTGGAAGAGGAGGTATACATTGAACAACCTGAGGGATTTTTTGATCCTAATCAGACACACATGGTATGTATTAGAGTAATTATTTATCTTCACTTATTAATTAGATCACTTTGATTTAATTATTAAGTTGTCTGTTACTCTATTTTACTTAAGCTGTCTCTTAGGTGCATATAATTAATATTTTATATTAATTATTATGCGCAACCTAGATTTTTACCTTTTTAGGGTTTCATTCACCTTATAGGTTGAACTCTTGTAATTATTGTTCATTATCTTGGAATATAATTTCTCTCACACAGCTAAGGTTTTCTAAGCTTTTTGCTTTTTGTCTCTTTGGCTTCCTTCCAACAACAGGTCATTTGCATGCAGGTGTTCTTAGAAAAATGTGAAGTTGGATTTCTTAACTTATACATGGTATCAGAGCTTCCTTGCTGCTTCCTGGTCTGGAGGTCTTGAAGCCATGATTCAAAGATGAAAACCACAATGTCTCTAGGGTTTTTTCTTCAATCTGGAGGAGACACTTTTTTATGGTGCACTTTGAGAAAAAATGGATGCCACCATCGTGCTCAGAAGGCCTAGGAGAGTCACAATTCATATAAATTTTATGTTTTTTGGCCACAGTGACCTATGGGAAATTTTTTCTCCCTCCTAGGTTGTACAACACACAAATCGAGAAAAATAATCTTGAAAAACACCCATTTTAGGGCCTTTTTGACTGCACCACCAGTGCACCACCGCCGCACCACCCTGGCACCACTGTGACCTGGCCCATGCCCGGCCCTCACCGGCTTGCCACCAGCAGGCTGCCCGACAGCCACCGCCGACGTAGCGCCACCCGGACGCCACCTCTGCTGCTTCCCTGCCTGCACGCCACCGCCCCCCGTGATGTCATCATTCCCGGGGGTGACTCCATTTTCTAGCAACAATTCAAATTTTCCAGCGACCGTAAAAATTTTTCGGCAGACTGTCATCTGATGGCCATACGACTGTCAAATTTTTTGTCGTGGACGGGCGACGGTCGTTTGACCATGAAATTTTTTTGCATCTCTGTGTTTTTCTAGAGAGCTCTTTTTCAGAGGTGCAGTTCATTTTTTCGCTATATCTTTTGCATACGGTGTCTATTTTCGAAAAACAAAATATCACCGTGAAGATGTTTCTGAGCCAGAGATGATGATGCTAGTCTCATTTGCTAATTTGGCCATTTGAGCTCCTATTTTTGGAGTTGAAGTAGAGGCTTCAATTTCCTCCATCTCTGCATCTAGCATCCAAGTTTTCTTCTATTTTTTTTGTGCTTTCTATAGTTGTTTCTTTGCTGTACAGGGGATAGGATTATATACATTATGGGGGGTGCATTTTCCTTTCTACAATTTACTTTAGAAAAGACCCTTCTACTTCTGTCTTCTTCTTCTCTCAATGTCAGACCCCTTTATGGCCTGGCTGACACCACACAATTATCACACCTGGAAAGCACACATGACTAGGCTACTTATGTCACGTGGCTTATGGTCATGTCTAGATGAGCACCAACCTGTCCTGTAGTGCCCTTTTGAGGTTCTTCAACACAGAAACAAAATGGATGAAGCCATGGGATTGATTGCGCTAAACATCTCCGACAGTCTCCTATTTCACCTAGATGGTTTGACCACTCCTCGGGCTATTTGGGGCAAGCTTGCAGATTTATTTGGAAAAATGAATGAGTTTTGGGCACTTCAACTTGATGCAAAGTTGACCACTTTGACTCGTACCATCTTTCCCACTATGGAGGACTTCTTGATGAAGTTCAAATCTCTGTGTTTAGTTTTGCAGGGATGTGGAAGGAACAAGACATATGATGAGTGTATCTTCCTGATACTCTCAAAGTTGAGAGGACAATATCAAATCTTTTCTTCTACTTTCTACTCTACTATGGATGATTGGGTACCAAACACACCATCCCTTCTTTTGAGACATTCTATGATTGGTTGACACGGGAATAAGCAAAGATCCAACAGATGGATGCTTCTGGCTCTTTAAGCCAAGCATTGGTTGCTCAGTCTTCATAGGGGAAACCAAAATAGAAAGCCAAACTGAAGAAAGATTCAGCAGGCAGTGAGTATTCCTCCAAACCTGCACAGAAACCTGTTTCAAAATGTCCAGCTAACCCTTGCAAGGGTAAATATTCTTCGAAGTCTACTGAGTCTACCTCCAAGACTAAGAAGAAATTAGTTGAGACCTGTAGTTTTTGTGGCAAGGATGGAAATCCTATTTCTAGGTGTTGGAAACACATGGAGGCTTTAGAGGAAGCCATGCAGGAACATCACATTTCTTCTCCTTAGTCCACATCCTCCCCTATAGGGAAAGGTCATGCTCTTACTGCATGAGCAACGACTTCTGGGCCCACCTGGATTTTGGATTCTAGTGCCTCTCACCATATGACTCACACTCAGTAGTGGGTCACCTCATTTTCTCCTTATGCTACTTCACAGATTGCTGTTGGGAACTCATCCCATCTCTCAGTTTTGGGTTATGGTTCTGTTGCATTAGCTGGTGGTTCTCTTCAGGATGTTCTTGTTGTCCCTGACATTTTGACGAACCTATTGTTCATCTATCAGATTTTCCACTCTGGCTCTGGTAAGATAGTTGAGTTCTCACCACATGATGTGGTTATTCGGGACTTACATGATTCTGATTTGATTGTGGCTACTGGGAGTGTTGACTCTGCATCCCTCCTATACAGATTTTATGGGTTTGAGCCTTTTGATGGTATATGTTCCTATCTTATAACACATGCAGATTCAGTGAGTAGAATCTGGCATGAGCATTTGGGCCATGTCAATTACAGATATCTTCAACAGATGAGCACACATGCACTTGTTCTTGGGCTTCCACAAATTTCTTGCACTGATGGTGTTTGTCAGGGTTGTGTTCTTGGAAAACAACACAGGGATCCTTTTCCTCATGGACGAGCTACTTGTACTTTGACACCATTGGAGTTGATTCATAGTGACCTTATGTAATTTCCCACTCCTTTTTTGGGTGCCTGATATGTGCTTACTTTCATTGATGACTTCTCCAGGCGCACATGGGTGTACTTTTTGAAGTACAAGTATGATGTCTTTGATTCATTTTGAGTCTTAAAGACATTTGTGGAGAAGCAATATGGTCTTTCTATTCAGCGAATACACACAGATAATTGGGGGGAGTATGCGAACTAAGCTTTCAGGGATTTTTGCTCTGAACATGATCTTCAACATCAGTTTTTAGAGCCCTACACCCCTCAACAAAATGGTGTGGCAGATAGAAAGAATAGAAATCTTTGGGAGATGGATAATTGTATGATATAGTCCAGGTCCATGGATTCATCTTTTTGGGTAGAGGAAGTCAATTGTGCCAACTATATTCAAAATTGGATGCCCACAAGGTAGTTTGAGATATGACTCCTGAGGAGGCTTGGTCTCATGTCAAGCCTGATGTATCTTCATTCTGAGTTTTTGGGAGTGAAGCATGGGTGTTTGTGCCTAATGCTAAGAGGAGAGCAATAGAGCAGAAGAGATGAAACCTCATTTTTGTTGGCTACTGCGAGGATATTAAGGCGTATAGGTTGTTTGATCCTGATTCCAGAGAGGTCCTATTTCGACGGGATGTCTTGTTTGATGAGCGCCTTCCTGTAGTAGATACCCTACTTCCAGAGTCTACTTCACTTACCACTACTCCCTCATCCCTTCTAGTTTCTTTTTAGGATAATGAGGATGATGATCTTGGTGATCCCCATTTACCTCCACCACAGGATCCTCCACCACTTCCTATATGGACTCGTGTTATAGTTGAGGCTTTAGGATCTATGGCTGGTGACCCTTCCACTTCCCATCGCACCTGGTCTCATATTGCGGGTTCTAGTCTTCTGAGTCATGCTATTTGTGGTGATCCTCAGACATTTGTAGCAGTGATAGGACATATTGAGTGGGACAATGCTATGGAAGAGGAATATTCTTCTTTGATGAAGAATAATACTTGGGATCTTTGTTCTCTTCCTAAGGGAAGAAAGTTAGTGCGATGTAAGTGGTTGTATCGTAGTAAGTTTGCTGCTGATGCTTCTATTGATAAGTACAAGGCATGTCTTGTTGCGAAGGGTTTCTCGCAGGTTGAGGGTATTGATTACACTAAGAAAATTTCCCTTGTCACCAAGATGAATTCTATTCGCCTTGTCTTATCCCTCACAGCTTCTCAGGGATGGCCCATTTTTCAGATGGATGTGAAGAGTGCATTCTTGCATGGTGATCTTACTGAGGAGATTTACATAGAGTAGCCTCAGGGATTTGTGTAGGATTCCTCCTTGGTTTGCAAACTTCAGCATTCTTTGTATGGTCTCAAACAGGCCCCTTGGGATTGGTATGAGAAGATGGATTCTAAACTGCTTTCCACATGCTTCACACAATGCCATTCTGATCCTACAGTATACATTCAACATCTTGAGGATGAGGTTTTTATCCTTGTGCTATATGTTGATGATCTTCTCATCACTGGTAGCTCATCTTCTATGATTCAGGATGTTTAGCGCGCATTGATGGAGCAGTTTGAGATGAGTGACCTTGGTCTGTTACACTTCTTTCTTGGTCTGCAGATTGTTTAGTCCTCTACTAGGATCTTTGTTTACCAGTAGAAGTATGCTCTTGACATGCTTGATTGAAAGCCTGCTCCCACACCTTTTCATTTGGGTGTTACCTTGTCTACCTCTTGCACTTTGCCTTCAGTGGATCCTACATTGTATCGGCAGTTGGCTGGCAGTTTGTTGTACCTGACACACACTCATCCTGATCTCTTCTTTGCAGTTGGTCTTGTCTCTCATTTCTCACATGAGCCTCATGAGATTCACTGGAAAGCTGCCAAGTGTATTTTGAGATACATTCAGGGCACTCTTATGTATGGCATTCATTACACATCAGGGGCTCCTCACATTGTTGGCTTCACTGACTCAGATTGGGTTGGTAATGTTGATGATCGGAAGTCTACTTCTAGCTTTGTCTTTTGTCTTGGCTCTGGTCCTATCACATGGTCATGTAAGAAGCAGAATTCTTGTGTACTTTCATCTACAGAGGCTGAGTACAGAGCAACAGTGCATGCTAGTCATGTGATTTTATGGCTTTGGTAGTTGATGACTGAGTTTGGTTTTCCTCCTGATTGTCCCACTATTCTTTGGTGTGATAATAAGAGTGCTATTCACATTTCCTGCAACCTGGTGGAGCATCAGCACACTAAACACATTGAGCTTCATATGCATTTCATCCGTCAGCAGATTCAGGATGGTGTTCTCACTTTGGAGTACATTCCCACTGACGCACAGGTTGCTAACATCTTCGCCAAACCTTTTGCATCTCCACGCTATCTTCAATTGCATTCTATGCTTGGGGTGACAAAAGTTGTCCTTGGGGGGTCTTCTTGAGGCCTTCCTTCCTTCATGTTTTTTTTAGCATGTTTGTTCTATCTCTTTTTGGAGAGGGGTTTTTCCCACTGGGTTTTCTCCTTTATCTCCGGTTTACAGAGAATTCCTTGTATTGGGTACCTGATCAGGCCTTGTTGTCGGGACCCATTTTTCCTTCTTTCATAGCTGTGCTAGGTTAGCTTCCTCCTGAGCTTCGCTTAAGGGGGGGGTGTTAGAGTAATTATTTATCTTCACTTATTAATTAGATCACTTTGATTTAATTATTAATTTTTCTATTACTCTATTTTACTTAAGCTGTCTCTTAGGTGCATATAATTAATATTTTATATTAATTATTGTGGTCAACCTAGCTTTTTACCTTTTTAGGGTTTTGTTCACCTTATAGGTTGAACTCTTGTAATTATTGTTCATTATCTTAGAATACAATTTCTCTTACACCGCTGAGGTTTTCCAAGCTTTTTGGTTTTTGTCTCTTTTGCTTCCTTCCAGCAACAGGTCATTTTCATGCATGTGTTCTTGGCGAACTGTGAAGTTGGATTTCTCAACTTCTACAGTATGTAAGTTACACAAATCTCTATATGGACTGAAGAAAGCACCAAGAGCATGGTATGAAAGATTGCATTCTTATCTAATAAGTATTGGATTTATTAGAATAAGTGATAACAAAAATTTGTATTAAAAGGAGTAAATGATGATAAGACGCTTATTGCTGAAATATTTGTTGATGATATTATATTTGGAGGTAATGATAACTTATGCAATTCATTTGCTGATGAAATGAGGAAATAATTTGAGATGTCGATGTTTGGTCAGATCAAATTTTTTCTAGGATTGAAAATTTTACAAAAGACTACAGGTATATACATTACTTAATCAAAATACATCAAGGAAGTACTAAAGACATTCAAAATGGAGGAATCAAAACCAGTCAGAACTTCTATGGTGACATGATGCAAACTGACAAAAGAAGACAAGAAACCTAAGGTAAATCAAACCTTGTATAGATCTATGATTGTTAAATTGATGTATGTTGTTCACACAAGACTTGACATAGCACATGCAGTTGGAATAGTTGCAAGATTTTATGCTAACCACAGGGAATCACGTATGACCGTTGTAAAAAGAATTTTTAGATATTTGAAGAATACTGAGGATTATGGACTATGGAATAAAAGAGAAGGCAAATTCGAATTGAAAGTCTATACAGATGCTGATTGGGATGGGAATATAGATGATAGAAAAAGTACTACTGGTGGAGCATTCTTTATTGGAGAAAGAATAGTTACTTGGATTAGCAAGAAGAAAGGATGCATATCTCAGTCAACTGCAGAAGCAGCATATGTTGTTACTACTGCAAATTTTTCTAACATAGCATGGATAAAATGATTACTAAAAGGAATGATTGAAGAGATCACTAAACCAGTGATGATTTATTGTGATAATACAAGTGTTATAAACATTTCAGAGAATCTAGTGATGCATGCAAAGACAAAGCACATATCTATAAAGTACCATTATTTGAGGGAACAATTACAAGAAAAACAAGTAATACTGGAATATGTACAATCAAAGGAACAACTTGTAGACATGTTCACAAAAATGTTATTGAACGATACATTTGAGTACTTGAGAGGTAGACTAGGGATTCGTCCCTTGTCTATTGGTAACTAAGTAGATTAGGAGGTTGCATCAACCTACATGAAATCAGAATATCAATCATGTCGATGCAATGTTGAACTAGACCAAAATAGAGATATTAGTACACTGAAAGGTACTTACTGAACCGAAAATCAGATATATTTTATTTGGCTAGTGAAGAGCTTCATATTTTTTTTTTTTGGTATTTTTGTCAAAGGAAGAGGTGTATCAATGAAATATCAGGGAGAGAAACTGATCAATGAAATATATATCCATCTAAGGGAGAGAAAAGGAGAGCAAAGACATATCTAATCTACAGAGAGATTCAAGAGCTAAACAATCAAAACCAGAGGGAGAGTCTGTATAATGAGTATTTTGTTTATACTGACACAAATTATATTCAAGCTAGGGAGAGGTACAAAATTGTTGCCGTTGTAGAACAAAAGTTTGGTATTTGTTGTATGTCATTTTATATAAAATTTCATATTTCATATTGTGTTTCCATCAATGCCAAAGGGAGAGATTGATGAACTACAACTGATTATATGTTTGAAGTCATTTTTTGATATTCAACCAAATTATAGAAGTGATGATAAACATTATTAGTTAATGTAATGTCATTGATGTCAACTTATTTGAGTATTATTATGGTGGAAAAAATTTGTTGTGTATTTAAGATATGGAACAAACAATGTTTATGTGGTCAGTAAAATGAAGCATTCTATATACACCGAGTGACAGTAATAACTGAGTAAAATTCAGTGTATACCGAGCAACAATGATAACCGAATAAGGGATTGCCGACACAACACGATTAATTTTAAGACTGAGCAATTAATTCTAATTGAGTCCAAATTGGATGATGATCTGGTAATTGATAATTTAAAGGTAAAAGATACAGTTTGTTATTTGATCAAATGGTTATGAAAATTCAAGGAAGATCAGATGATAGAGATTGAAACCTATTTTCAACACAACTATCAATGAAGGATCAAGCGGGAAAATGAACGAGATTAAGAAGAAAGATCTTAAGGATGAAAATTAAATGATACATGATGTCTATATAAGAGACAAGAGATTCATTTGTGAATCATGTACACAGATGCTGAAGCATACATGCAAATTTGATGCACGACTGATCAAATTGGTTAAAGATAGAACTGAGCATTTTTGCAGACATCACCGAGAAAACAAAGGAAAGAGAATTACCGAGCAGAACAAGTATGATATGAACTGAAGGGAACAAATTGATCATAGGTATTATGTATTTAGAATAGATTTGAATATCTGTAAATCAGAGTTATATTTAAATTAGATCATTACTTCATCAGTTTAACCATTGTTATAGATAAATCTCTTAACCGAGTGGGATTGTGAATCCTTATTATAACATTAAGAGAATGTTGATTATTTTCTTGTTGACCCCATAGTGAATTCCTAGTCAAGAGATAACTATTATTTATAAATACCCTAACAAGGTCACATTTAATAGTGTGTATTGTAACCTTTAACAGGGTTGTCTCCTCACCGAGCTCACTTCAAAAGAGTGAAAATATTTTGGGTTACTGGTCCCATGTGGTTTTTCCGTTAACAAGGTTTCCACGTTAAAAATATTTGTGTCAATGTGTATGAATGTTGTGGATTATTATTTTACTTTACACTTTATTATTTTGACCTAGATCAGTAATCACAGTATTAATTTACTAACACTCGGTAAATACCATTGATGAAAGTTTAAGTTTACAAAATACATTTTCACCAAGTTGAGTTTATACAATTGAATTTGTTTTGTTATACATCTGGAGTTATTTGGGGCTGTAGGATAATTTTGTGAGGGCACTGAGTCTAACTGATTCAGCCCCCCTCTCAATTATTCTAACAAAAACCAAAAGTGAAAATGAAGACCAATTAGATTTGTTTTAGAGAGGATGAGAGACAGTTCATAAAGTACATCAAGGAGGAGCATACATGGATGAAGACCTATTACTACCCTTAATCCAAGAGGGATTTAAATTTATTTTGGCTAAGAGTGTGGTGCAAGAGCACCAAGGACACTTGGGTAGCTATGGTTAAATGACAGGTGTTTGAATTTTTTTGAGTATTTTGTCTCAAATAAGGTCCATTGAGACCGTCTATATGTAACTAGTCTAGTTTGAGGTCATTTTGGGGCCAAGTGTTCAAAGTTGTTCTTAACTTGTTGAAGTTTTCATATTGCTTAAATGATGGAGTCAATCACACTTTGATGGGAATAAGGTATATTGTGTCCATTCATGATGTAATTAATTATTTTGAGGTTTATATGTATGGTTTTGTCCATTTTGTCACAAAGTTTCAAGAGTTGCATAACAACTTTGCAATTTTGTCAATGTTGCAATATTACAATTTCTGTACTTTGGAAGGTGAACGATCATGAAAGTTTAAAAATATTGGTTGTAACTATTATAAAATGATGTAAAAGGCATCTGGATGGACGATTTGGGTGCGTGTGGCTGAATGGAAGACATTGTACATAAAGAAGATCAATAAAAATGATGGTTGTTCTCATAAATTACAATTTCTTTGTTGTTACAACATTTTTCTCAACCTTGTATCGAGTCTAAACAATCTAATTTTTTTTTGGAATACGCAAGGATATTAGTTAGCTCTTTTTTGAATATAGTCTCATGAGTTTTGGTGGGGAAACAAGTGAGAAATTGAAATTCATCCATTGACAAGGTTTGCAACCCGTAGGTAGGAGCGTTTGATACAAAATAATGATTTCTCCTCCTTTCACAGGCAAAAATTCCTCCCAACTTGGTCATTTTTAATATTTTAGTGTGTATTTTATGATTTGAAGTTTTTAGGTATAAAGGGCTATGTGTATAATTTATTTTGTTGATGCCCTAGTCAGACAACCCTATTATTTAGCTTTGTTGACACGGTATAAGTGAGGGTTTATGAAATAAGGAAATAATGATTAGTTCTAATGCTATAACCTATAGATTCATGATGTTTATAACGTTTACTAACCTTTGGAATTGAAGTTGTTGATTTGGAGTCCAAGGCACTTGTGGATGCTTTGTAAAAGTGTCCTAAATTAGGCCTAGATTGTACAATAAAAATCCTAATTTTAATCACTTGTTCCAAAATATCTGTCATCATTTTACATATATTTTATAATTCTCAAAAGGGTATCTAAAAGTATGTTTACCTTATGAAGATCTTGTCTACATCAGGAGTTATGCCCAGTTTTATCACTGGTAAGGGCTACTAGGATCTATGATTGTTTGTGTGAAGGGCATGGTGGTTACAGTGACCAATGAGTTTGAGGGTTATCAAGGGTTGGAACATGTCATGTTTACTTGTTCTAATATGTTCCCATGGTTAGTGGAGTCTCATTAATCATTGAGCCCTTATTGGTATACGTAGTCCATTGAAGCATAGTGTCATTTGTGAATTGTAACTTGAAGTTTGTGAAGAAGTGTAGTAAAGTGTTTATTGGGAACCCATATATGATGATTCCATGTTCATTTGAAGTTTTTAAATTCTAAAGAGTCTTCCTTTGAGAGTTAACTTTATAATATGAGTACTTGTGTTGGGGTTGTGAGAAGGGTATGAGCCAATGTTTTGTGAAATATGTCTATATTATGCCGAGTTGAACCCTACGTCTACATCAATTGGTATCAGATCCCAAAAGGTCAAGGAAAGAGAGGTTGGTGTTTGTGTGTTTGTGTTTGTGCAGGTTGAAGAGAGAACCTGATTTCCAAAAGACTAGGTAGAGAAGAAGAGAGGAGACCTATGTGAGACAAAGAAAAAGTGAAGCAAGGTGAGAGAGACTTGTTGGAAGAAGGAATGGATTTGTTAAGGAGGTATTTATAGGGTGAGGATTCATCAAGGAAGAAGTAAGAAAAGAAAATAAAGGAAAGATAAAGAAAGAAGAAAAAAGAGAAAGCAAGGAAAATTAAGATTGATCAAGAGAATAGGGGGTTGAGGCAAGTTATGAAACAAATGACAAAGGATATGGAAGTGTTGGCAAAAATAATAGAACTAGAGATGCAAAAATGGCACTTACCGATCAAGAAGATCACATGGACCATTAGAAAGATCTGTTGGATAAATCCTACGAGACTATTAAATATATATATATATATATATATAATGTGAGATATAATATATAGATATATATCTAAAATAGTATTAGGATAAATTAATATAACAATGATTCAAAGATATTATATGTGTGTGTATCCACACACACACACACACACACACACACAGAGATATTTATGTAGTTACATAATCAATCATAATTATATTAATCACATAATAATTAGAATGGGACATGTCTCTCCTTGCCTCATCCTCAATATAAATGCAAGAGAGATTGTTGCATTTGGAAAACACAAAAATATAGTGTTATTACATTTTAAACTACCCTAAAACTTAACATGGTATCAGAGCCAGACTGCAAATGCAAGAGAGTAGTTTGTTGATGGTGAATATGTGACTGATTCAAAAAATACAGTCTCAGTATGGGGACCATATCTCACAAATACACCGTTGGATTGTTCTGCATTTTGGATATGTTGGTGATAAATAAAGTGCATATAATATCACCAGAGTGATTGGAGAGATATTGTTGGGTCTAAAAGTTATGATTCACTATGTAAAATCTAGTGAGTGAAGTTGTGTTGCAAAATTTTGTCCACACCAAGTGTAAAGAATAAGGTCATGTGAATTGCATAAGATTTGTTCAGAAGAAAACATAAATGATTATATATTGGAAATTATGTCATTCCTAAATGTGGTGATTCATTGAAGACATAATTTACAGACTAACATTTGAATAAAGTGACTTGATTAAAGAAAATGAGCGTTGTTTAGTAAGAGGTTGAGGACGATGAATTTGCAAAGTATACACAATGATTTCCATAATGATTAGTTAGACCTTGTAGTGGTTTTCATTAAAGGGATATATTAATTTGTTATGATCTATTGGCAAGTTGAATTCCTGAGGATGCATGAATCATTTTGTGTTGTCATCATGGAAACAAAGTCATGTTTAGTTTCTGTCATGAAAGACAAAATGACCAAGTATGGAAAACAGGGTAGACAGAGATATTCAACAATCAGCACATCAACACATGTGTGAGAGGTCGAGTCAGTGTATGCACATTCAGATATATGTTGTATGATACATATACATGCTACATCCAGACATGGATAGTATGGAACAATAGTACGAGAAAGTTACAGGCAGATCAGTAGACCAGCAGTCCAGAAGATAGAGCATGGTGTTTTGATCAGCGTGAATTATTTTGTTATGTAATGGTTAAGTGCCTTTGGTTATATGTTTGTAATGATGTAATTAGAATTGCAGTAAACACACTTGAGCCAACTTGTTCAGAAGCATTGTGTATTTTGTTTTAGGGCCGACTAGAGTCTTGTTTTGGGTCGCGCCTATTCAGATATGAACATATAAGTATGTAATGCAAAGTTATATTACAAGTGTCAATTATTATGCAAGAGGAAGATATAGAAGAGAAGTATGATGAAGTCAGTATATGATATAGCTCTTTAAGAGAGTAAGAGCATTCATGCATACAAGGAACTGATTAGACAACAGTGTCATCACAACAGTTCACTTTTGATATAGTGTATATCAACTTTCAGAAGGTTGTAGCCTTCATCCTATTGGGAAATGAGCCATATACCTTTAACATGGTTTTGTAAAAGGCTCCTAATAGGGTCAGACCTTTAACCATGTCATTGTACTCATATTGTAAAGATTGCTTCTAACAGGGCAGAGAAACTTTAACAGGCTCATTATACTAGTACAATATTTGTGGGTACTAATTCCCACTGGGGCTTTCCTCTGATCAAGGTTTCCCCGTAATCATATCTTGTGTTATGAGTTCTTATGTTAAGCTTCATTCAATGTATGTTTGATTTATGTTTAATTTTCTAAAAAGTAATTAATAGAAAAACACTGATTCACCCCCCCTCTCAGTGTTTCTAACAATTGGTATCAGAGCTCTAGTCGTCAACAAATAAGTTTAAGCACTTGAGGAGATCATGGACTCAACAGAAGCAAAACATTTGAAAAAGAATCTTGAAGTAGCTCTTTAAGATCTTGATAGATCTAAAAAATAAAATGAAGAACTTAGAATGAATTTTGATGGCTCACAAATTCTTATCAAGAAATTAAGAAAAGATTTGAAAGATTGTTCTACAAGTGATTTAGGGAAATTGGTCAAAAATCTCAAAGAAGAGAACATGTCTCTAAAAGATAAAATTGAAAATCTGGATGAACAGCTCATAGACAATTGCTATTGAAGAAAAGATCAAAGAAATCAAACAAATAGATGATGAACTCTTGAAAGTAAAAATGAAAGTCCTAGAATTGGAAAACATAAAAAATAAGTTGGAATCTGAATTAACAGAAGCAAAGGATAAGATTGATAAACTCCACACAAGTTCTGATTCACTTCAATCTCAGCTTAATGCACAAAAGCAAAAAGGTGACACTACTAGTCTTGGATATAGTGTAGCACAAATTGAAATCAACTCATTTCAAGAAAGAAAGAAAGCACACGAAGCATCTTCAGAAGAAAAGAAATTTGAAAATGTTGCAGAGATCAAAACAGATCCACCTAAAGGGGAAATCAAGCAAGTTAACAAAACTTGTTATGCATGTAACAAACATGGTCATTTGGAAAGAGATTGCAAAGAGGTAAGACCTTTCAATGGTTACTATTTCTCTTGTAATAATTTTGGTCATAGGGCTATACATTGTAGAACAAATCAAAGAAGAATAAATCAAAACAATCAGAGAAATCAACCTCAAAGAAATTTGAAGAATACTACATGTCAGATATGTAACTACAATAGACACACAACAAAGCAATGCAATATGATGAACAACAACATTAGACCTCCTATCATTTGTCACACATGTGGAAAGGCTGGACACATCTCAAGGTTTTGTAGATCCAGAACTCAAAAGCAAGAGGATCCTAAGAAATCACTATTTGAAGAAGAAGGAGAAGTCAAGTTTGTTCAAGAAAAAGAAGATTCAAGCAAAATTTGGGTTGAAGTAAAGAAGGACAATGATGTTGAAAAAGTAGTTGATGCATCCACAATGGACGCACCCTCTACATCTACTTGAATAGACCTTCTTGGTCTTAGGGGGAGCTATTCTAGCTCAGGACCCTTGCGTGGCTAGTATGCTCACCTCCGAGTATGCACCTATGGATTCATGGTTATTAGCACATAATATTGCAGTATGCATACACACATTGTCTCAAATTCATCAGGATCAAAGTTGCAAAAATCTCTGAGTAATTTGTGTACGGTTGCAAACATTAAATGCAGTAGATTTTATAAAAGAAAGTAAGTGTTCGATCTTCTTCAAACTTGCATTCGAGATCACAAAATTTGGAGAGCACTGGAGCACTAGGCATAGAAGCATAACAGATTTGGTAGTTAAGCAGATGGATAAGAAGTTGAAACGGAACCCTAGCAGTCGCACCGTTTTGGAATTTCATGAAACCCTACTTAAGCAAGTTCCAAGTATGGTGACTCTAGTAGTATTTGATATTGCAGAGAGGAAGAGATTTGTATTCAAGAAAAATCCATTCAAATCCATACTGGATGATGTGGAAGGAGCTTTCTCCAAAACCCTGCTAGGTGTTGTTCACGTAGAATATATCTGCGCATATATTTACTGTAAGAAGGAAATAGTAGGAGATATCAGCATAGCCACTCATATGGGATCTATGATGAAACCTGACTATACATTCAAGGATAAGTTCATGCACTTGATTGATAACCCTATTTTCAAATACTCTAATGCGCATGAGTTTGATGAGCCAGAATGGGTGAAGATTTTGCTAAGCAGAATACATGATGATCTTTATTGGATTGGTGAGGTTCCTATGCACATCACTACAGACCTAATCCATGATTTAACCAGACTTCCCAAGAATGGACCCATTTTTCCTACTGGCAAGGATGTCAAGAAGAAAATTGAACAAGTTTGCCTATCTAGAAGTGACAAGCGTGGGATGATAGTTGAACCTATCAAGGAAGATGACATAAAACTTCTAACTATGATACTTGGGTATAAGTTTCAGCAAGCAAGCAGGTTGAGGAGTGTCTCTGCAACAACAGTCCTAGTAGCTATCAGAATGGTGAAGGATAACACTCAATACAACCTATGTGAGATATTGCACACTCAACTGATTGACAACATTCAAATCATCAAGCATGACAGTAGCAAGACATTTAGGTTTGGATCTTTGATCATTTACTTATATTTCCATATTGTTGGAAAGGTTGCAAACCTTTACCTAGATAGGAGCAAACCTACAATGTCTCAGATTTCTCTTAAGGCCACTTTAGAGAGCAGTGTAAGGGATGCCATGGATATGGATATCAAGAAATCTAGGATCAAGATGCAAGAAAGGTTCATATTATCTGAGAAGATAGTTGAAAAATATAAGGATACCATATGTTTCATGGTAGAAATAGATTGCACTTGCATGGAGGCTGTCGAACCTAGAACCAAATGGATTCATCCTCTTGGTTATGAAGTGGAATAACATGTGTTAGAAGGATATGCACAAGTTCTATTGTTTGCACCCAAAGATCCTAATGATCCTAGATGGGGCACTTACAGAGAGAAGACCAATGAAGTAAACACTATCTTACATAGTGTTGATAACAAAAGGAAAGCATCCAGAATTACATCTAACATACTAAAAGTTCATGGAGTCACTCAAGAAGATCTTGACAAAGCTAGAGAAGCCAAGATAGCCAAAGAACTTGAGAAGATTGAAGAGATCCAAAAGAAGAAGAAAGTTGAGAGCACCTCTACACCCTCTACCACTATTGATCTAGACTAATCTCCACCTTCAATACCAAGCAAAAAGTCTAGAGGAAGAAAACAGGCACCCACAAATCATCCATCATCAAGGAACACTCAAAGAAAAACAAGGAATACTCAAGCTCCTCTGAGGTAGGATTTAGACCTAGTCTAAATGTCTTGAAGAATAGAATTGTAAATGAAGGTAGACTAGATATAATTGCTAAAGTGTATGACAAATATCAAGAGATTGATAAGACTGAGATACACTCTATGATCATATTGTTATGCCTTGCATCCCCATCCCTACATTTTTTGTGCAAAATGTTGGGTCCCCCTTTTTTCTTCTGTTTTTCTTTTTGCTGCGGCTTTGCCTTGTCTTTTTTCCTTTCGCTTTCTTTCTCTGGGGTTTTCTTCCCTGGTGTGTGTTGTTTTCTTGGTTTGGTTTTCTCCTTCAGGATCCCGGTCCCGGAGGTTGTCGTTTGTTGGGAAGCCAGATTCTAGACTCCGAGATTCTTTACTATGATGTTCTTAAGAATATCATCGTAAGGAATCCCCAGGCCCGGAGCCCGGAGGTTTCACCTAGCCTGAAATCTCCGGAGGGAGGAGGATTACTTTTTACCGCGGATATAAATAGATTTACCTGTCATTTTCACACTTACCGCAATTAAAACCTTCAAGCACTTAGAGAAAAATAGAGCGTTTTCAAAGTGATTAGCAGAGCATTTACAGAGAATTTGTGATAATCAAAGCTTAAAACCTTCTGTTGTTCTTAGACATACGCAAGTGCTTCGTGGTGGTGATCTTGGCAGCCTAACGACTCGAGTTGTTGCAGAGTTCTTTCAGTAATCCCTCCTTTCCTCTGCCTTCTGCGTTTTCAGGTTGGTGTTTCGCCTTTCCTCCTCTTTGTTTTGCTTCCCTTTTGTGGTTTTTCCTTGGGTTTGCCTGGTTTTGTTTTCATTTTGCTTTGTTTCTCTGTCGTGTTTGTTCTTTTGCTTTTGGGTCTTGCCGCCCGTTGGTGGGTCAGCTTTGCCAGAAGGTTGTCCGCCTTCTATGTAGAGGTTGTTTGTCTGTAAAGTCTGTAAATTACGTAGATAGTGTAAATGGTTGTATATATTTGTTTCTGCCTTGTCTGGTGTTCCCGCAGGAGTCATCCCGTGTGTATATTCATGTATATATGTGCATATCTGTAGATAACCCTTATATATCTCCTCCTTTCCATGTATATATCCTTCAGCTCTATGTGTATCCTTCTGGGTGGCTTGACAGGCTAGTTGAGTCGCCCTTGCTTCTGGTTTTTTTTCGCTTCCAAGCTTGCTTCGAGGCAGAAAACCACCTGTTTGAAACTCAGCTCTCGGCCGGTTTCAAATAGGTGGTTTTATCTCTCCTCCATCAAGGCTGTCAGAGCCTCATTTATTTCCCATGCGCGCAATTACTTCTAGCCAAGTGGCTTTCCCTTTTCGCGCTTTCAAATAGTTGGCTCCACCGTCATCGCCATCACATCCATTTAATGCCAACACACGTGGCGCCCACGTAGACTTACCTTCACATTCTTCCTTGTTAACGGTCATTTCTCTGGGCTTCGGGCCTTTTTACCACCACACATTCATTGTCCTTACCAAGTGTGATAAAATCCCTAGATCCGGACATGTAATAAAGATCCTTAAAGTTCATGACGTGTTTTGCTTTTTGGATACCTTTGTGTAAGACTAACTTTTCAGGAAAAGAAAACGGTGCGGTGGTAAGATCTCCGGACCCCGGAGTAACTATTTTATTTTGATAAATATGTTCTGACGGTCGCTTTATCTCACAGGTCTGGACTTCATCTTCCAAACATGTCTGAAGCGTCTGCATCATCTCCTCCCGGAAGTCCAGAATTACCAACCACAACCGAGACCAGGGCAGCAGCAAAGTCAAAAATGGAGAAGGCCCTGGCAAAGCTGCCCCTCACCATGAAGTTTGTACAAGATAATGAGATTGTGGGCTCAAAGATTGAGTCCAAGGTAAAACTGATGACCGACGCCAGTGTTGGGACTTGGGCAGAAATGCAGGCCCTAGTAAAGATAATGCACATCTAGTGACAGGCTGGAGACAAACTCATAGTCAACATCAGAGGTTCCAGAATCCTCCGGGCAGCTTGCTTCCCATGTTCTGTGCAGTCTCCGGAGCTAGTTCTAACCCTGGTTGCCAACTATAACTCTTCTATCTGGGCCGTTATGCTCGCAGCTGCAGAACCCACGGGATACCCCACTCCACTGGTGTCCCTCGGCACAGTCACTTTCCAAGCAGGCCTGGGTATCCCACAATTTGACAGGGCCACGGTGGTTACAAGGACTGAGGCCTTGAAACAATTCAATCAACTGGAGGATGCTGCCCGGGTGTACATGAACACCAACTGGCTCAAGGTCCCGAAGAGGGACCCAAAGAGAATGAAGATAGATATCCCCCGCTCTGAATTCAAGGAGAGCATCCAGATGGGGATGATAGCATTAGCCCAGGTCTTCGGGCAACCCTCTGCCCAGGAATTTGCAAAATGCATGTACTATTTCCTCCTGGGTATCTCCACTAAGGGAGAATTCTTTGACTGGGCGACAATAATCTCCAATCATGTCGACTCCCAGTTCCAACAGTTAAACGAGAAGAAGAAGTTCTACATGACTTCCTATGTTTTCTGGGCTTTGGCCCAACAGAGGCCCCACTCCAATGGCCTACTTATAGATGGCGTTCTTGGGATTGGCCTGGGACAAAAATAACTGTGGGACCATTTCCCATAGATTCAATGGGAGGCTAGCTTCCCCAGTTACTACCGGGTAAATGATTCCTTCATTTACTACCATCTGCTCACGCCCACCCGAGATGCCGGGTACCGCCTATCCACTGAGGAGATGAAATTGGTTAGTAGTTATGGGCAGTACTATATCCAATTCTAGCAGCATACATACATTAGGGTTGCTGGCTTCTCCGAGAAACCCTACTTGTTGCCCAAGCATTGTGGGGACAAGATCGTGCTGCTGGAATGTTGCCGGCAAATGAAGGAACTACATACCTTCTTGGCCCACAAGAAGGTCCCCAACGTCTCATTCCCAATATCCTGTGGGAACTATACCTGCAGTCTGGCCACTGCGAAGGAGGCAGACAGTGATTTAAAATGTTATAACTTGCAGGAATTTTATCTGGCGCGGAGAAATTTTGATCTGCATGGCAGAATTGCAACGGCACTGCCCTGGGCTTTAGATCCCCACCACATACACATGGAAGAATTCTGGGCTGATTGCCAGGATGATGTGGATGTGCGTAGTCGGCACTATGATAGAATGACGGCCAGAATGATGCAGGAACTAAAGCTCTGGAGGTTCCCGACAGGTTTCTCAGACATCGCCCCCACCGTAGATCCCCAGTACAAAGAAAAGGGGATTGACAAAATGCCACTGCCGACAATGAATTGGGCCACCCAGGAGGGACCCACGATTGAGGACTTCACTTAGGAGGTGGTCGAGCGAAGTCACGCCTATTTCAAGAGGGTGTGCCCTGGGAGTATGTGCCAAACTCTCTGACCGGTACCAAAACTAGCACCGCAGCCGGTACCAAGATTGACTCCGGGGGCTGAGACTTCTACACAAGGTGCAGACAAAGGAAAGGGGATAGATACAACCCCCCCTGCATAGTAAGTCCCCATACAAGAACAAATTGAGCAGTCTGTGGCAGCCTCCCAAAAAAAGAGGGAGCAGTTAATAACGAGGCTGGCTACGTCCCCACTCATGGCCGGACTGATTCGTCCCCCTTCCTCCCCGTCGCTGGCAGCCTTGATGGTGAAGGCAACTGGGGTGGATCCCCTGGAAACGGTGGCAATTGCTGATGCGAGGCTGCCTTTAATCACTCAGAGGAAGAGAAAGCATATCCAACAGCCTAAGGCAGAGCCAGCGCCGAAGGCATCCCTCCCAAAAGAAGTAGAGATCCTTTCTTCTAGTTCCCCAGAACCGGAGAAAGAAGAACAGGCAGGGGTCCCAGCCAGTCCCCCTTTGGAAGAGGAATTTGACTTATTTGCAACTGATGAATTCGGGAATTTGCAGGGGGACGACACACAAGTAGGGACAAAAGTACCAGTGGAAGAGCAAGAGGCTGTGGATCCAGAAGACCTAGAACAAAAAGCTGTAGAACAAGAAGAGCAGCAGACAGAAGAAAAGAGGCCAGAACTGGAGATTGTTTTCGGGGCTCAAGTAGTGCAAGGTCCAGGAGTGGACCAACAACCACCAAGTGAATAGATGGCATCTGCTGGGGAACCCAGACTTGGACCTTCGGGATCAACCGTAACCCCAGCCGCCATGTTCCAAGGGCCACTCCCGGGAGCAACCTTCGGGAAGGTAATCACAGCGGCCCAAACTCTGAATCCCTACCCGATACCTCCCCTACTGCCAAAAAATGAGGAAGAAGAAGAGAAACATGAAGAGGAAACTCCTGAGGAAGCCGACCAGGGTCAAGACCCATTGACTGACATCCAGGACCAGGCTGGACGGGAGAGGAACAGATGAGGTATATGATGAAATGGAGCAGCCACCACCGGACACCGGGAGAGAATCTGAAGAATAAACTCTGGCAGGAAGGCCACCTCTCCCACCTCCATGGCTGGTGGAAAATAGGAAAAGAAAATCCCAATCCGCTCTGGTGATCCCTCTCTCTCTGGCCGAAATGATGGCCCTATCTCAGGCCCCACCAAAAGCAAAGAAGGCCCAGACCGTTCATACTTTGCGAACTAGGCCGGGCGGGGAGACAGTTGCCATCATAGCAACACCTCCCCCAGACGCCGATGAAGAAACCGCTGACCCCGCAGACTACAATGTTGCAGAGGTGTCCCTGGGTAAAAGAGGAAAGCAAGGTGAAGTAGACTTGCTTAAGGAGGCAGCAAGGGCAGTTAAAGCCCGATATGAAAAGGAGGCCCAGAGGGTCAAAGCTGAGAAAGAGAAGAATGCAAACCTTATGGGGTTGCTTACCGAGTTGGCCTGACCCCTCAATGCCGCCCCTCCAGAGACCTCCACATCAGAAGAATTACCGCAGAGTGACATAGACTCCCTGCGAGTAATGGAAAAGAAGGCCCAAGTAGTAGATGAATGGGTCGCTCTGCAGATAGGAAACACCCAGCGTTTCCTGGTGTCCACTCTCCCCGATCTATATACGGCCCAACAGGTTATTCACCAGGCAGAAGCACTAATTGAGCAATGGGAGAGTGACACCGAGAATTACCAGGCGTGGAAGGCAGAGCTCGAAGAGCTCCTCACCCTGGGGGAAGATATAATTTCTGAATCTAGTTTTCTGGGTGAGGAATCATTTGATTTCGTAAGTGCTCAGCACTCCAGACTAGACCTCACATTGGAGGTAACCAAGCAACTGGTAGAGTCCTTATAGGAAAAGGTAAACACAGTGAAGTATTCTTCCAGTTTGTATAAGTCATTTGTAATAAAAGCTTCCGGGGTTGATCCCCTTAGTACAGATACTTATACCCCCGAAGAGTCAGTTTTGGAGAATTTTGATGAAATGGTGGCATCTCGATATCAATCCCTGGAGGGGATAGATGGGGCCCAAATGGCAAAGCTGACCGAAATGGTGCTAAAAGGCCATGACACCGCGAGGATGGCAGATGAGTTCAGAAATAATGTTCCAGACCTGGGGGAACTAGTTGATGTAGCCAGGCACAGAAGGGCCAGGCTGATGAAAGTAGATGAAGATGGCATTTTCCGCCTTCTTCAGGCCTTCAAAAATAATAAGCAGCCTTGAGCGTTCTCCAGGAACCGGGGAAACTTGAGCATTAAAGTATTCTTTATTCTTTTGGGGACGTAAGTTCCCGGATCTCAGAGTCCCGGATCCAAAATTTTGTATTCTTTGAAGTGATCCGTGTCCCGGTCCCCGAGGCTGACCGGTCATTTTCAGAGGTGGTTAATAAAGAATTTCAGAAGGTAGTTGGCCACATCAAGGGGCGTCAGTTCGATGATTGGTCCTCTGACAGGGTGGTCTTCTCAAGGCGCCGCTCAAGGGTACATCTGGTACATTAAAGACAGGGCACCGCATTTCCCATTTATGAGGCATGTAGCCTCGGTCCCCGGGGGACCTACTTTCTACTTTCTCTTCTCTGGCTCTCTTCTCGAGACTGATTCTTCCGACGTATATTCTTGTCTTCTTCTTCTGACATGTCAGACCTATTCTATCTCTAGGTCTTTTGTAGGGTGGCGCAGGTAGTACCAGCCCCCAGATATTATATTTTATTTGAAGCACAATAAAATAGGGTTAGGGTTAGAGAGTTGTATAAATAGGCAGATCGGCCCATTTCCAAGGGTTGGTGAAATTGATGATTTTGTTGTCCATAAGAAATAGCCAAAGTAATTCCTAAGTTTAAGTTGCAGAGCTCAATGCTCCATTGTTCTGTTCTTGATAGTTAGATGCTCCCCTGGAGCAACCATTGTATCACACACCAGTGCCTGCTGGACTAAATATTAATGAAGAAGGAAGGATTCCTGGCAATGATGTTGTTGGCATCCCTGCTTCTGAGTTAATGGTATTTCATATTTTAATGTTCTGTATGCCCTTCACTCTGATATGTTAAAGTAGATTAACGACCTCTTTATTTCCGCTACTGATAAAATGCTAATTGATGGTTGTGTATTTCTCTGGTAGTTAGTGTAGTCTTTCAGAGTATTGTTGATGTTCCGAACATTTTAGCATGACTGTAGTTAGATAAACATTTCTAACCCTGCAAGATCTTTTTCATTTTATTTTCTAAGTATAGAATGCTCTGGGAAACCCTTACTGTACTGAATCTCTGGAAGAATGAGTTGAAGTAACCAGCTATCCCCCTCGAAAACAGTCACCTCTTCCAATCGAGCCCCGCACCGTCGTGACCCGACACCTAGGTGCTTGAAGGCCCGGAGGATTTATTTCCCCCAGACAACCTTTGCAGGCAGAGTTGGTCGATTTCCCCAGAACCCGGTGACAACTTATGACTGTTGGCGAACCCGGTCAGCAAAACCCCGTCAACAGAGACTGGCGCTAGAAGGAGGGCATAAACTCATCCCCTCCTAGAGATTCTGATTTTACACCTCCTGAGGGTTCCCTGAGTTGTAGTTTTAGGAGACAAGCCTTTAGTGGGATTGGGTCTTTTTCCCCAGCTAAATTCGAAAGAGTCCTTAGGTCTGCCCCGAACCCTGGAAGGTTTGTCGAGCTCGAGCCTCCTGCTCAAAAGAAGCAGACATCAAAAGTCCTACCAGCCACTGTTGTCTGGGGATCTACCATATCTCCGAATACCCAAACTCCCCAGACAGTCCCGGGAACCAGTACCCAAACTACCCAACATATAGTTCCCCCAATGGCTGCATATTTTGGAAACACTGGGTCCCTAATGGGCACTTTTCTGGGCGTAATCAATGACTTACCCTCCCACCCAGAGAAGATTTACCCATGATATGAGCACTTACGCTCACGGATCGTAGAAGAACATTTACAGGCATACAAAGATGCCATGAATCGACACCGGATCCATCATGAGGATGTTTTGACCTGCATGTTCCCCCTGTCCTTAGGACAAAGCGAGTTGAACTGGTACCTAAACTTACCTGCCAACTCCATCAACACTTGGCAGGATATGGAGGACGCCTTCTTGGCTGCCTTTCGCGTGCATGTGGACCCAGATTGGTCCCACAGCCAGTTCATCTCCATCAGGAAGGAACCCAATGAACCTCTTGCAACATTCAACCATAGGTTCCAGCATGCCCTAAAGCAGTGCACAGGCCCTTTTGTCCCATCTCTAGACGTAACCATACAGACATATCTCAACGCGATGGACCCTTTCGTTGCCACCCTCCTTTGGAGAACAATCACCCCAGGCGACCGGGATACTTTGGCAAAAGTCTACAACCTGGCCTTAGAGTTGTCTCGTGGTCTCAATAAATCCCCGGGCGGGATTGGGCAGAACACACCCTTCAATATGATCCCCGGCGGAACCGTATATGCCAATGGATACAATCCCAATCTGGCAATAGGTGCCCCCTCAATGGCGGTGAATCCCCCGCCACCTTTGATAGACCAACAGGCATGATATGTTTACCCAGCCCAGACCCAGATGACACCATGTCTGGAAGTCTTCCCTTGGAATCAGCCCCAGCAGACACAACAGACTCAACCTCAACCGTCCAGAGTGCCATTCTTCCAGTCGTCCGCGGCTGGAGGATTGTGGCCCTCGACTTCGGCTAATCTTGCTACCTTCCTAGGGAGCCAACAACAGCCACAACCATCCCATTGTGACGCTAACACTCATATGACCGCCGAGGTTGAATCCCTCCGGCGAATGCTGTCCACTTTGACTATGGACATGGGTCAACTGAAGGCGGGGTCTTATGCACCCCAAAATTCAAATTCCCAGAGGGGAAATATCTTTTTCGGCCAACGAAACAACAACGTTGGGGGAAGAAATTTCAACAACGGGCCTAGGCCCAACCAATAACAATGGAATAATAACGCTAAGACCGGAGGCCCGCCTCCGAACCAAAACACCAACCAAAATGGTGCTGGACCATCCCATTTTACACCAGTCGCAGACTTCCAGCCCATGACTAATTGGTGTCGGCTGCACGATACAGGTTTGCACAATGAAGTGAATTGTGCCACTTTGGAGAAAGTCATAATGATCTCCCAGCTGGACAGGCAACAATCGCACGATACCCCCCCTGGAGCCCCCTGTCCAAGAGCAAACCCATAGTGTCTTCACCTGTGATACCATCTTCTTCAGAACTTCCGGGGAAGATGAAGAAGAATCCAAACTACAGGGATTCTTTGATGAATCCATTCCTCCCTTTGAGGCCAACGCCTTTACTAACCCGCGGGCTCCATACAATACCCAGAGTTAGGTTGGTAAAGGACCAGCTTACACGCCCATGCCTCCTACCAAAGATACTCCTCCTCCCCGGAGTAATGCAACTGATCGACCCGTCCCTCCAAAAGGTCCTAGCTCTAACCAAGCAAAAGATCTCACGGAGGAAAATCACCAGTTCCCTGGAGGAAGATTCGACATCACGAAGGCGTTAAAGCAGACCACCACCTCCATGACCTTGATGGAGGTTTTGCTAAATTGTCCTGAGCAAAAGAAGTCTCTTCTAAAGCTCTTAGGAAACCCGGAGACTATTAGCCGCCTGCCCAAGACCGTCTCATTCGAAGATGCTAACGCGGCTGTCTTCCGGGGAAATAATGAGGATCCTCCCTTCCTACTAGGTCTGAACATTTATGGCAAAAATATACACAACTGCTTAGTAGATTCCAGAGCTTTGGGTAACATCATGCCCTTGTCCATTTGTCAGAAGCTCGGACTCCACCCCACCCCGTCTAATGGCGCAGTAATCCAACTGGATAAGACCGCTGTAAAAATGGTGGGAGAATTGAAGAACGTCCGGATACACCTTATCCAGGACCCCAGGATAGCCAGCATCATTGACATCCAAGTGGTGGATATCCCAGAGACCTATGGGATGTTACTAAGTCAGAATTGGTCTAATTCCTTAAATGGATACTTTTCGACCGACTTCACCCACTTATGGCTTCCATGGGAAGGAGAATCCAATCAGATCCGGGTCGAAAGTGAACCTGGGATGAAACAGGCCCTTACCAAAGTTGGGAGGGTCAATGAAGTCATTTTCTCTGAGTCCTCTCTGGGGGTGTACCGACCTCTTGAAATCTTAACATTTGATTTCATCCCTGGAGAGGATCCCGTAGTGTTACAAAGAGCACAAGACTTAGAAGAAAAGTTGAGAGTTGAAGTTAACTCTTAGGGCCCCACAGTGACCCTTGCCACACTCCTGTCTGGCACTTGGTGCCGAGTACATTACCAAAAACATTCAGAGCACGAGTGTAAACCATGTCTATCGATCGCTACCCGACAACTTGATACCTTCCGAAAAGAACACACAACTGATTCTCCCGGACCCAGTACCCAAGTCCAAACACCTCTGGAGGTAAATCCTACTGCCACGCCGGTAGTCCGGGAGAAAATCCCCAAGTTTCCCAGCGATAATCCAAAGGGAACCCCCCGTCCCCAGCCCCAGATTACAAACAATGAATTATGGACCCTTAAGTTCGATGGATCCCGATCCAAAAAAGGCTGTTGGGCCAGGGTAGAATTAATCAACCCGCGAGGGAAATCCTTCCTCGCGTCCTATAGGCTGTAGTTCAACTGTACGAACAATGTCACGGAGTATGAGGCTTTGGTCCTTGGACTCCTATTCACACTAAGGAAGGGTATCACCCACCTCCGGGCTCTGGGTGATTCAGAGCTGGTTGTTAAACAAGTCTGGAGTCAATATACATGTCATGAAAAAAGGCTGGCCGCATACCGCAACCGGGCCTGGAGCCTTATCAAGGATTTTGATGCCTTTGGCATTGATCTCATTCCCCGGCGGCGGAATTATGTTCCGGATGCCCTATCCATTTCTGCCAGTACACTTGAGCCGATGGCCGGCTCACGACTCCAAAGATTTTCAGTTGAGATGGTCCCCACCCCCTCCATCCCAGACAATGTCACTCACTTTCAGGTTTTTGAGGATGATCAACATATCTTAGCCTTCATGGCGAATGTTGGTGTCTTTGAAGATCAGATAGTGGAAGAACGAGACCATGATGATACGGGGCAAAGTAATGAAGATGATGGGATCATGGACTTGCCCACCAACACCATCCCTAAGGGGATGGTTGCATTAGAACAAATCTTCGAATCGGACCCTCAGGCCCGTGAGAAGGCATCATCCTCCTCTAAGGGAGGAAATTTTGAAAAGGTTAACATCGGCCAGCCTAGTGAAGAAAAGATCATCCACATCGGTACCTCCTGCTCCCCTAAGGAGAAGGAGAAGATTCTCACGGTTCTCCGAGAATATATTGATGTAATTGCCTGGGGATATGAAGATTTAAAAATGTATGATACATCTATCATGACCCACACTATTCCCCTGAAGCCAGACGCTAAGCCCTTTCGGAAAAAGAAAAGACCGGTCAACCCCCTGATAGAACCTCTAATCCGTCAAGAGGTAGAAAAACTACTGTCAGCCTGGATAATCTTCCCAATCCGGCATACTACCTGGGTCGCCAACTTGGTCCCTATGCAAAAAAAGAACGGTGAGATCCGCCTTTGCGTGGATTTCCAAAATTTGAACAAGGCATCTAAAAAAGATAATCACCCTCTCCCCTCCTTAGATGAGGTGTTACAGATAGTAAATGGATCTCAGATGATGTCTTTCTTAGACGGATATTCTGGATACAACCAGGTCATGGTCAAGTATGAAGACAGAGAAAAAATAGCGTTTACCACCAAGTGGGGAACGTTTGCGTACAGAAGAATGCCCTTCGGTTTGATCAATGCAGGGGCTACATTTCAAAAGGCCATGGACATTGCATTCGAGGGCCTTGTGAATCGATGCATAATCATCTACATGGATGATTTGACCATCTTCTCCCGGGACAGGCGTGATCACGCTGCCCACCTCGCTCAGATCTGCGAGAGATGTCGCCGGTATGGAATATCCCTCAACCCTAAGAAATGCATATTCGGGGTCACCGAAGGGAAGTTTCTCGGGTATATCATCTCTGGGAAGGGTATATCCATAGACCCTGATAGAGTCAAAGCATTGCTGAACTTACAGATGCCTGGTAGCAAGAAAGAAATGCGATCCTTCTTCAGAAAAATCAACTTCGTGCGACGATTCATCACGGGATTCGCAGAAATAGTCAAACCACTCAATGAAATGATGAAAAAGGATACCAAAATTGAGTGGAGCCCTGAAGCAAAGTGGGCGTTCGACCAAATCAAACAGACCATAATGGAGGCACCTGTCCTGGCTAGTCCGGACTATTGCCTCCCGTTTTACATATACTCGTTTGCTTCGCCGCATTTTGCCACGGCAGTACTGACCCAAAAGGTTAAAGGGGAGGAACGACCAATTACTTTCATGAGTTCCCCCTTTAAGAACACCGAAGTCCGGTATTCATCACTGGAAAAATAGGCCTTTGCTCTAGTTCGCGCCGTGAAGAAATTTTGGCATTATATTCTCCGGAGCAAAGTGCATGCTATCATCCCGGACCAGGCTGTCAAATCTCTGCTGATGCAGAGTGAATTGGGCGAGAGATGGGGGAAATGGATGGCCATCCTCCAGGAATATGACTTAGAGATGTAGCCCATGAAAATAGTCCGAGGATAGGGACTAAGTCGAACAATGGCAGAAGAGACTCCCCACATAGAGTGTCAAACTTATGCGGTGGAGTCCATTACCCAAGACCCGTGGTATACCGATCTGGTGTACTTGCTGCTAAACAACAAATTCCCAGAGGGATTACCTCCCCACAAATGCCGTGCCTTGCGGATGAAAAGTTCCCATTTCATGATTAAAAATTCTGCGCTTTACCATTGAAACTACGAGGGAGTGTACCTCTGGTGCATCGACAGGGACCAAGCTGTGAGAATAATTGATGAATTCCATGGACAGTTTGGAACCAGGCATGGTTCAGCTGACGCCACTTCCCATCAGATACTTGGGGCCGGATATTATTCACCCTGCGTATTTAAAGACGTCTACGCTCATGTTAGGAGATGCCATACTTGTCAAACTACAGCACATCGTGAGCGTAACCCGACCATGCCTCTGTAACCAGTTTACGAGGCTAGACCCTTTGCCCAATGGGCACTTGACTTCATCGGGGAAATCAACCCCAACTCGTCTGCCAACCACCGATATATCCTTACTGCGACTGATTATTGTACTCAGTGGTTTGAAGCTATACCTTGCAAAAACAACACGACGGACGTAGTTATCAAATTTATGGAAGAAAACATCGTCACAAGGTTTGGAATGCCCTTTGCTTTAGTATGTGACAACGGTCCGGCGTTTTCTTTCACACAATTACTCGAATGGACCTACAATAGAAAGATCACACTGAAGTTCTCCAGCAACTATTACCCCCAGGGTAATGGCGTTGCTGAATCAACAAATAAGAATCTACTTGAGGTGATCAAACATTTGTTAGAACAAAATCCCTGGGATTGGCACCAAAAGTTGAGGTTTGCCCTCTGGGCGGATCGTATTTGTATTAAGGCCGCCCTGGGGACATCCCCATTCCACCTGGTTTATGGCCAGAACCTTGTATTCCCAGTCAATTTACAAATCCCAGTTTTATAGTTCATGCAGGAATTCAACAATAGGGACAACATTATGGAGGTTCGGCTCCTGAATCTGGTGCGAATGGAGGAGCAACGAAACGCAGCCCTTGAGCATTTCGCGCGTCATCAAGCAGTAGTAAAAAGGTGGTTTGACAGAAGAGCCCAATATAAGGCTTTTCAGATTTTGGACCTGGTCCTGTTGTGGGATAAGGCCCGGGAGAAAAAAGGAAAGCACACCAAGTTCCAATGGCTTTGGCTCGGACCGTACTTAATCTCAGAAATCTGCGGCGCAAATACTTACCGCCTTAACACCTTGACTGGAGAACCTGTCGCATTGCTTGTTAATGGGCAGTTTCTCAAACATTACTTCGAATAAGGGTAAGTTTGTCTGAGATTGTATTATATGTAAATATCCCCTTGTAAATAGTCTTGTCGGCTGTCCTCCGGGGCAGTCTCCCCCTTTTGTTTTTGTTGTCTTTATTTTCGCTTTCGGGTTTCTTTTGGTCCCGACATTTTGTTCCATCTTGTAGGAACTGGAATGCTTCGCATAACTTTGGCCTCTGGTGCAATGCCTCCGACATGGTGAACTTTAGAATCTATCTTTATCACGGTGGAATCAACCCGGTCTCCGGGA
>MU224707.1:1300297-1314142 GCA_018584345.1 Thuja plicata
TATGCAGAGAAGTATATGTATATATCAATAAGATGTTATGATATACAATCATTTTTTGTGTTAAGTCATTTTGAGAAACTTGGCCACATTCCTTTGTTGCCATAAATGAAAAAGGGGGAGATTGTTGTCAAGTTGACTTCCTGAGGATGCATGACTCATTTTGTGTTGTCATCATGGCAACAAAGTCATGTTTAGTTTCTGTCATGAAAGATAAAATGACTAAGTATGGAAAATAGGGCAGACAGAGATATTCAACGATCAACACATCAGCGCACGTGCGAGAGATCAAGTCAGCATATGCGCATTCAGATATATGTTGTATGACACATGTACATGCTACATCCAGACATGAATAGTACATAAAAATAGTACAAAGAAGTTACAGGTAGATTAGTAGACCAGCAGTCCAGAAGATAGAGCATGGAAGACGACTAGTGTTTTGATCAGCGTGAATTATTTTGTTATGTAATGGCTAAGAGCCTTTGGTTATATGTTTTTAATGATGTAATTAGCATTGTAGTAAACATGCTTGAGCTGACTTGTTCAGAAGCGTTGTGTATTTTTTTTAGGGCCGACTAGAGTCTTGTTTTGGGTCGCGCCTATTTAGATATGAACATATAAGTATGTAATGCAAAGTTATGTTACAAGTGTCGATTATTATGCAAGAGGAAGATATAGAAGAGAAGTATGATGAAGTCAGTATATGATATAGCTCTTTAAGAGAGGAAGAGCATTCACGCATACATGAAACGGATCAGAAAACATTTTCATCACAACAATTCACTTTTGATATAGTGTATATCAACTTTCAAAAGGCTGTAGCCTTCATCCTATTGGGAAATGAGCCTAGGAAGTGAGCCATATACCTTTAACAAGGTTTTGTAAAAGAATCCTAACAGGGTCAGACCTTTAACCAGGTCATCGTACTCATATTGTAAAGACTGTTTCTAACAGGGCAAAGGAACTTTAACAGGCTCATTATACTAGTACAATATTTGTGGGTACTAATTCCCACTGGGGTTTTCCTCTGATCAAGGTTTCCCCATAATCATATCTTGTGTTACGAGTTCTTATGTTAAGCTTCATTCAATGTATGTTTGATTTATGTTTAAGTTGCTCAAAATTAATTAATAGACAAACACTGATTCACCCCCCCTCTCAGTGTTTCTAACAATGATCATGGTCAATTATTAACAAATAAGCACGTATTCAAAGAAGGGTGTCTCTTTCTAGAAAGCAAGCATTAATTATAGAGTGTCACCTCTCTTGGAACAATCAAGTCATTTCATAAGAAGACATGATAATTGTTAAAAGATATAAGAGTGGGAATTTTATATTTTGGGGGGGGGGGGGAATAATAACCAATACTACATTCCCATTTGAACCATCCTTAGTAGGGAGTGTTGGTTTATTTTTATGTTGCAACAACAACCTCTTCCCTTTATGACTATTTTTATAGAGGATCCACCTCCAAATATTTGTTCATGCAAGAAAAGGACCAAATAACAAGCACTCTCTTAATACTTCTACTCTTTAGGTCCTGCTACACCAAGGGGGGGGTACCCTGTTATACCTATTGATATATCCAATCTGGTACTATCAAGCAGTAATCTCACAATGACTCAACATGACTGGGAGATACCAGATAATTGGCTAATTATCCATTGAACATCAACCTTGAAATGGAGAATGAGATAGTAATTGTAACAAAATTACACAAATGTATACTTAATGGATTTTAAATTTTTACTTATTGGAAAACACAGTCAATGTGCAACTAGATATGCAATAAAAAAAACTTATTAGCTTCAGATCAGTACTTTATCCATTGGGCTATATAGTCTGACTCAGATACAGTATACTGAAATTAATGTTCACCAAAGATTTCAAATCATAATACAACCATCCCTAAACCCCTACTAATTATAGAATCATAGCATGTGTTAGATGAATCTATGCATAAATCAAAGCCTAATTTAATCTGATCCTAGATCAGAACTCTCAAATAAGTACATAAACACAGAGAAAACTATGCTAATGAATCAGAAAATTCATAACTCATATGACACATAACACATGAGAGATTGGAATCTAGATCTTTTTATTAAATTTAGAAAATATTATTTCAGTATACAAAAATTACTCAGAGATAACCTCTTCAATAACCTATAAAAGATCTCTTAACATTTTATTTCTAACTTCTTACACTATCTAGTAAAAATTATGTTATCTTTCCCCTCTTGACTGAAAACTTTACAAATGGTTTACAATACAAATTTTCCAGCCCCTTCCAATGATCTTTGAAATCCTTTTATAAATTAGGATTGCAACAAGCTTCAAATTATTTGGAATAAGGAAAAAATTAATGACTCACTAAAAAGACAAAATAGCTAATAGAGTGATAACCACTCTTGTTACAATAGATATTTGACAAAGTTTGTCTTTTGACCGCTTGGTACTTGCAACTACTTTAAAGCTGTTTGGTATGAGCCATCTGGAGTCTGTTGTCTTTGATGTTGGTGATGTAGGATCTTTAATTTTAACTATATCAACCAATCTGTTGGGCTTCATCATCCACCTGCATGTCGTCACCTTCACCTAGATCAACGACTGAGTACTTGTCCTTCCAAGAAGTGTACACCTCATCACTTGGCCAGTTGAATTTAAGGACCTCATCCTTTCTACTGTTAATCTCCCTCCATGTGGCATTTATCTTCTCAATTTCTTGTGAAAAAAATGCTCTGGCTTTACCAACTATCTCAAAAGTCTGAACAAACACACGTGTGCTTTACAAGGTTATTATGCTATTGGTTCTAACCGCCAATGCTTCATTCATTTGCCAATGCTACAATGCTTCATGTTGAATATCTCCATTCTTCTTAAAAATATTTGGGAACATTTCATATCGGTCCTTTGAATATTCTTTTTTTAGGGCCATTACTTTTCTTATGACAATTCTCCTTCTTATGTCCATGTCCATGAGCAATTTTACACATTTATGGGTGCCAGTTAAAATAATATCAACATTGTTCTCCTTTTTACAAGTGGTGTGGAAGAACTTTAGTTCACCTCCCTTCCCTTTCCATTTACTCACCAATTGTTCTAAATTGTCCTTTTCTGCATTATACTCATTCATCATGCTAACAATTTTATTTCCTTGTGCATAGATGGCAGTAGGCACCAATTCATGTGTACAATGCATAAGGGTGTTGTGTATCTTGTTTTCATATTTTTGTTTCACCCATGCCTCTACTTTTTTGAAAGACATAGACTGTTAAACCCATTCTTTCTTTTGCCTTTCCAGCTCTGTTCTTTCAGCTATTGGTCTGGCCTTTTCTTTCTCCACTTCCTCTACTGTGGTTAAGTTTGATGGTACAAGGGAAGGAGGATAAGTGATAATAGGACTTGATGTTGAAGGCTAATGGGGATCCTGTGTAATACTCCTCTGAGGCACAAATTACACTGTTTGTCTTCCCTCAAGGAAATAAATTCTATTGTCCTTCTAAATAGATTTAATCTTTTCATCATTGTAGGCCTTCATGACCATCTCACATTTCTTAGTTAGCCTTTGGAATGCCTCTTCTTGTCTCACAGCCACCATTAAACTTAATTTTGTAGTTTACAGGGTAAGGTTAGCTACATCCACACTTGATGTATCTGAGACTCTTCTCACAATAAGGCTACCTACCTGTTCAACTTGATCATTTTCATCAGATACCTTGGGGATTTTCTCTCATATTCCACATGATAAGGGATGCATGATCTTCACTAAATTTCACTCCTTTAGATGCTTGTCTTTCCTCTGTCTCATGAGCATATACAATCTTTGTTTCCTTTCTCACAACATCAAAGACAATGGCATCTATAATATCCCACTCTGGGAGTATCAACACTCCTTCCTTCCTCACTAGTGCCCTTCCTTCCTCAGGAGTTATCTTCTCAAACTTGGATATCATTTCATGTTTGATCTCATTTTCAATCTCTTCCTTGGTCCTTGCAGGTTGCCTAGATTATTTTTGTTGGTATTTTTCTTTAAATTAATCTATGTAGGTTCTCCATAGAAATTGTAAGAATGCCCTCGCCTTGACAAAATTGTCATCAGAAAGAAATTCATTGCTGGCCTATTGAGTTAAGGGGTCCAGTTCCTTCCAAGCATATTTTGCAATAGTTAAATCTAATGAAGCATGCTTTGGATCTTCAGGTACTCATTCTTGTAGTTCTTGGGCTATGACAATTATTTGTCCAACAACTCCCATCTGTAGCAACTGCTCTACTACTGCTTGTTCATCAACACATAATAGAGATTGGGAAGGAGAATATACATTTTCCTGTTGTTGTTGCTGTTCTCCCTCTACTCTTTACCTTTTGGGGGATGACAATGATTGGATATGGGGGTCTAATGGACTTTTTCCCTTTGGATCCAAGGTCTTCTTAGTTTGTGGCAAGACAATACTATACCCTCTCCTTTCGTAAACCACATATTTCCCTGGAAGAACATTTCTGGCTGGAGCTATCCTTCTCATCATTTCATTTTCCCTTTCTAGCTCTATCTGTAAAATATTGGCCCTCTTCTTATTAAGTGCTTGCTTAATATCCTCAAACATCTCCATTAAGGAGTCTATCTTTTTGGCCCAAGGCTGAAAATATTTCAATGGATCATACAACTTGTCAAAATGTTGTACAAAATCCAGTCTCTTCTTGTATGGCAACCATTTTTCTTTCTTTATCTCTTTCTCTATCCGATCAAATTCATTCTTGATTATGTCCTCAGGAAAATTGAATTGATGATTCAGCACCAGGCACTTTTTTTTTTCTCTAAACATATCTCTGATGAAAGCTTCAGGGTCAGCACATCTAGAAATTGTGGTACTCAAATGATAAGGGGCCATATATTTTTCCAGGTGATTCCACCCTCCCTTTGTTATAATAAATTGATGGGTTGCTGTGATTGTGGTAAAAATAATTCCCTTTCATCTTCCTGTCACAACTTCCTCCTGCCGACCCCCAATCTGTCTTATTATCTCTGCCAATCCTAATTTTATAGGTACTCTATAGGGTAATATATAAGGGATTCCCCTGAAACCATAAACTCTAAAAACTATAGACATTTGGCATAGAATGAAATCTTTCCAATTATGCACTATTTTCAATTTAGGACTATACTTTTTAGGTCTCAATAATTGTAGAAGTGTTAAAGGAATCTTGGGATCATCATTCAACAATAATGCTCTAATCCTAGTAGCAAAAATTCTATCAAAATTTATGTAACTTGCCTCCTTGTTGTCCCATGACATATCTACATTCTACAGTTGTACATGCATTTCCTCATCATCTTTGACTTTTGTCAATTCCATCTCTCTTTCAAAATAGTCTGTCCCTTTGTATAGAAACATATGCATTAACAGGGAATACCATGTTAAATGTTTGGCCACCTTGCTATTTTGGACACCTATCAATCCTTCATGTATCAAATCTACAAGGTATGGAGAAAAATCAAAGATTATTAGAAAATGAGGATGCAAAATTTGTACCATCATGAACATGTAGTGGATGGGCATCTCCTTCTCTTCATCATCCCCATAGATCTGACATAAGGCCCTGTATGTTCCTATGGACTTTGGGGTGAAATAATCTAACTTGGAAGGTTCCTTGGTTCTTGGCCCTACCATGATCAGATCTCCAGTTTTGTTAAAGTATTCTTTAAATAATCCATTTATGAGATAATCCTTTTGTGCTTCATATACTTCTGTGAATTCTTTGAAGACAATCTTATCCATTTAGGTATCCTCTCCACTCAGCTTGAATACTTTTTTGATTTCTTTTGCAGTTATATTGACCATGATTTATCCATTTTTATCCTTGACTACCCTAAAGATCTTGTCATACTTGTCTCTTATTTGCATAAGCATATCAATATCCATAAAAACCCAAGGCACTACCAACTTGCCCAAATCAAATTGCCATATATTGCTATTAGGAGAAAAAGCATTTCTCTTGCCAAAAAGTACTTTGAATAGAGCCAAACCAGTCATACCTATATTAGCATCCCTAGCCCATTGTCCCAGATCATACAAACTGATGGGGAGGTCACCTTGCTCCTAGACTCCTACTCTTTCTTAGGAATCTCACCTTGGATCCTATTCACTCCAGGATCCTCTAGACTCACACTTGAGTCGCTTAGGGTTGCTCACAGACCCTAACTTGAAGGATTTCTATACTCCCTCTATCCTAGGTTTCCTACCCACCAAAATGTCTCACTCTTCACCTTATCTTACTCTTCATGACTGAATACAGTCAGTCATGCACCTTCTCCTTCTATCTCTCTCCTACAAGTTCCCTAGCCAGACCATTTAGCTCGCCTAGGACTTGTTTCAACTCTGACTAGCCACTTCTCAGACACAAACACGAAAACAAAATAGAAATACATAGTGGTTACCTTTTGATAGTCACATCCCATAAGCCTGATCATGAGAGTCAAAAGGTATCCATTGAACTCAATTGAAATCAAAATCCTACTCTACAGAAGTCTGCACACAAAAGAAACACACACAGAAAAATACAGGAAACTATATCTTTATTGAAAACCAGAAATTACAATGCAACTGAAATCTTCTCTGCTAGTCTATCTCATCTCCAAATTCTCCAACCTCTGGTATGAGTTTTCTTCCGGCCTTATATATTTGGCCTCTTCTTGATTTGCAGCCATTTCTAGGTTACCTGCCATCTGAAGATTCTAACTGCCTCGGCTCTTCATCTTCTTCCTGTAACTGTCATCATTCTCAGCATGGTTGTCAACGTGGACCTCCTTTTTCCTCTGTGTCACTAAATTTTCCAATTCCCTCTGCGATGTTGACAAGTCAAATATTCCTTTAGTCGCGATATCGCAGTACTGATAAACTTCACTGCTTGTTATCCTGCAATCACGCGACTCACAGTCATCTCGTTGTCGCAACACTTTTTGACTTAACCGCTTGTGATCCTGTGACCTTGCTACACACCTTGTTGCGTCATTGCCACACTGAGTGACTTAACCGCCTGTGATCCCGTGACCTTGCTACTCACTGTCATCGCGTTATCATAGCACTTAGTAACTTAACCGTCGATCTCTGTCGACTGTGCGACAAGCCTTGTCGCGTCATTGCAAACCGTTTCCTGCTAACCGCTGAGCATCTGCCAAATTCATGATCACTGTTGTCGCTTCATCACAAGCTGTCTCAAGTTAACCACCGAGCATCTGTCGACTTCGTGATCACCATTGTCGCCTAATCGCTACCTGTTTCATGTTAACTATTTTGTATCCGCTGACTTCGCGATTCATTGTTGTCGCCTTGTTGCAGCCATTTTCGGTTAACCGCCAGTTTCCTTCTGACTGTGCGCTAAGCCTATGTTGCGTAGTCACAACTCTTTCAATTTAACCGTCCAACTCCTCGCGATTGTGTGGTAAGCATAAAGTCATCGGTTTGTTTGTTTAACTGCCTTCATGCTAAGGGTTAAAAGCTGTTAATGGTTTAGGGAAAATAGCCGTCTGCTAACCATGATCTGCTCCATTGATTACTCTGCTAATTTCTAGGGCTTGGAGCAAGAAACCCTAGGGTGCTCTGCACCATACTCCCCCCTCTGCGAAGGAATAAATTAGTTTGAACTAGTCGGCAGCAATGCTGAACTAATTCCTTGTTTTCTGCAGTCTTCTTCATCCATCCATGTCGCTTCTGCTTCTGGTAACCCTAACCATTTGACAAGGTATTCTCTGTATACCCTTCATTGAGTTGTCTTCTGAACTCATGAATCCAGGGTTTTCTCTGCTTGTAACTTTGACTTAGCTTTCACCGGTATATCCTGAACATCTTTTCCTATTTCCATCTGCTGAGTACTCTCGGGTATCACTGATCCTCTGTATGGAATAAGATCCTGCACATTAAACATAGGTGATATATCCAAATCGTTAGGTAAATAAATCTTATAGGAATTCTACCCATATTTCTCCAATATCTTACAGGGACCTATTCTCCTCATTTGCAGCTTAGTAGGAATCCCCTTCTGTAATCTGGCTTTGTTCAGATGTACCATTACCAGATCTCCAATTTGAAATTGGACTTCTCTCCTTCCTTCATCTACCTTCTCTTTTAATCTCTGATTTGACTCAATCAGATTCTTCTTCACCTAATCATGTATCTCCTAATACCATATTCAGCACAAAAATTAACATATTCCTCATATTTAAAACACATGGCATTATCTGAGATTATCTTCTTCAGGCACTTGAATCTAGTAATTATGTTCTTCAGTAAAAATCAATCACCACTTTACTTGTATCTCTCTTAGTGGGAATTGCTTCCACCCACTTGGTAAAGTAGTCTGTAGCTACAATGATCCATAAAAGTCCTCCACTGGACTTTGTAGCTATCTCTCCTATAAGATCAATACCCCATTACTGGAAAGGGGCTTGAACTTCCACTAGTTTGAGGGGTACATTACCTGAGAATTTTAGCTTACGAGAGAAACGTTGGAAAGCATCACATCTTTTAACCAGTTGATAAGCATCTTTAAAAATAGTTGGCCACTAAAATCCTACTCTTAAAATCTTATGTGCAGTAGTCTTGGCCATGTAATGGCCACCACACACTCCATTATGCATCTCTTGTAGGATCCTGTCTTCTTATTCTTTATCAACACATTTCAATAAAATTCCTTTAGGGTTCCTCCACCACAACTCATCTCTAATCAGGGAAAAATGGATTGCTTGTAATTTTAATGTTCTTTTCTTATTTTCATCCATGCCCCGTGGACAGTTCATTCTTTGTAAATAATAAATAATGTTAGTACACCAGTCACAATGGTCAAGGTTAGAAATGAAAGGTCTCTGTTCTTCTTCTAGGGTATTAATGTGATTAGCATCCAAGTTTGCACTAGCCATAAATTTGGATAAACCCATACCTCTAACCAATTTAGTGATTTGGATTTCTATATTGAACTCTTGAATCCTATTGATCCATCTACATCTCTTTCTTGACACCTCTTGTTGAGTAAAGATGTCCTTAACTGTCGCTCAGGGAACATAAGCCACTACAATAAAAACTATTAGATAACACCTAATATCTTTCACAACCTTCACTAATGCATAAGCCCACTTCTCAGTGATATCATACTTGAGCTCTGCAGCCTGTAATGATTTGCTAAAAAAGGTAATAGGTTGCTCAAATCCTTCTTCATTTTTCTGTAACAATACAACAACAATAGTGTGACAAGATGAAAATGAAAAAATATTCATGGGCTTTGAATAGTCAGGAGTTCTCAAGATAGGGGCATCCTTAATAGCTTTCTTAATCTCTTGAAAAGACTTGGTGGCCTCCCCATCCCATTCCATTTTAGCATCCTTCTTTAACATCTTTGAAATTGGTCTGCTTTTCTCAGCAAAGTTAGTGACAAATCTTCTGAGAAAATTTACTTGTTCGAAGAAGGACTGAATTCCCTTGACATTTCTTGGGATGGGCACTCTGTCAATAGAAGCTACCCTATCTAGGTAAATTCTAACCCCTTCTTTTGAAACAATGTGACCCAATAACTTACCTTTTGTCACCCCAAAGATGCATTTCTTGGGATTGAGAGAAATCCCAAATTCTAAGGCTCTTTCAAATTTTTTTCCAAGTGCCCACAATGTTTCTCTTCCTTCTTTGAATAGGATGTGAGATTATCCTAATAGACCTCAATAAATTTTTGCAGGAAGTCTAAAAATGCAATATCCATAGCCCTCTAGAAAGTATCCCCAACATTCATTAAACTGAAAGGCATCCTCACATACACATATGTTCCCCATGGTGTGGTAAAAACAGTCTTAAACTGCTCTAACTCTTTGACCATAATCTGGTTATACCCAGAGAATCCATCCATTATGGACATGAGTTCACATCCAGTGACTCTCTGCAACATATTCTCCATGTTGGGGATAGCATAATTGTCTTTTAAGGAAGATATGTTCAAATTTTTGAAATCCACACACAGCCTAATATCCCCATTCTTCTTTCTAATAGGGACCATATTAGAAACCTAGGAAGAATACCTAATGGGTTTGATTATCCCAGCATCTTTCATCTTTTTCAATTTCTATTCCATTTTAGGCCTAATGGTGGGATTTATGGGTCTTTTCTTTTGTCTAAAGGGCTTGGCATCTTCTTTCAATGGAATTTAATGTTGAAATAGTTCCTCATTATATGCCTTTAGGTCATCATATGTCCAAGCAAAGACTTTTGTGTATTTCCTTAAAAGATCAGTCAGATCCTTCTTCACCTTGGGTGACATTTTCTTACCAATAAATAAGTCCTTAGGAACTTATTCTGTTCCCACATTAACCTCCTCCAAATCTTCAGATCTATTTACACATGTAACAAAGTATGGTTTGTCCTTACTATCAAAGGCCCTCTCTAAAACAACTAGTCCTTTTGGGACTTTATTTGACTTTAGATGCAATATTTCCTTTCCCAAGAAAGTATCCTTTCCATCAATGTTTTTCACAGACTTTGTGAAATCTATCTCTTTGTTGTCAAGACCTGCCTCACAATACAAGAATCTAAGAATATCTACATCATCATCAAACACTTGCCAACTATCCACATTGTCAGGTATTGAAGGCCTAGTTTGAACTTCTATCTCATAAATTATAGCAAAGGTAATGTATTCTAACCTTAAAGCAATGTTAGATAACAGTTCTGCCATTCTATTTGGGCTCCTATCCATCTAGTCAATACCAAATGCATAAAAAATTTCTATCTCATCCTATACTTCATTTTGGTACTGCTTCAATCTATTGTTCTTTAATGCATATGTAGATTTGATCTGAGATAACACTAGCTCAGAGTCTCTAATAACTCTGATGCATTTGATTCCATGTATTGTAGCTAGTCTTAGACCTATCAACAAAGCCTCATATTCTGCCACATTATTTGTACAATTAAACAACAGAGAAAATGAAAATTTGAAGGTTTTTCTAGAGGGAGATATCAACAAAACTCCAGCACCAGCCCCCTCCTTAGAACTGGAACCATCAAAATACATTATCCATAAGTTAGTTTGTTTAGATAAATTACTTACATCTTCTGAAAACAATGCAGGTTGTGATCCTTTTACATCTTGACTTTCTCACACTTGAAACGACCTCATTTCAGTATCCAAGAAAAAATTTATGTTGTTATCATCTTGTTCCTCAATCATATGAGGAGTTCTAGTTTCCCTTGATACTTTGATGTTTTCACCATTTATGTTCAAAGTGGAAAATGATAAATCACATTGAATGCTTCCCCCCATAGATGCACTCCATTTTATTGACAATAACATTCCATAGTGGGGGGCATGTCTACAACCAATACACTCATAGTTAGCACTTTATCTGGGAAACTTCTAATTTATAAGACAAAGCCTTAATAGTTCCTATGAAATTCGCTTCTCTGGAATCCATAGCTTGGCATCTCCCATGAGGAGTGTCTACTTTCATTCCCATAGACCTCATGACTTCTGCAGGCATAACAATGTTGGATGCCCCAGAGTCAATCATGCAGTTCTTCAACATTTTTCTATTTATTAACAATGTTAGGAAAAAGGGATGAATAGTTTATGTAGTAGTGCTAACAATATTGGTATCTAAATAAATTTGAGGAATCTTTGATACAAGTTCATCAGATTCCTTTGATGATTTATCCTTAGTGTGTGCAATTTTATTGTTTTGTTATGGTCCCATAGTTTTGGTAGAGATAACACTCTTTACCCATGTCAAAGTCTCTTCCTTGTGCTCTCCTATCCTCATCATTTCTAATAGAGGCACCTTAACAGTTATCTATGAAAAAAGTTTTCCCATATCCATAGGGGTGTATGTCATATCAAAAATGTCTGATTTATGATTTGTGCAATCCATATCTTCTGTTTGAGTAGCCAATTTAGCTTCATTTACCCTATGTGGTTTGTCCTCCTTTTTGGGATGTGGTATGGAACTCTCTGATGTTTTCATATTTTCTTTATACATATTTGGGCCAGTAGGTTTGTTTCCCTTCTTAATTAATATCTTATTAGTACCTTCACCCTATTTCCCTTTTTCCCGTGGCCTTTTGGTACTATTTGGGGTATCCTTGATAAAGATACCAACATGTTTGCCATCTGCAGTTCCAACTACTCTGTTTCTTAAAACATAATTACCCCTTGCTTGTGCAACCATATTAGCTATGATCTTAGCTATCTCTTCATCAGATGGCCTTCTCAAAATAGGGGTCTCATCACATCCTTCTGCATTACATCTCATATTATCAATCTCCCAATCCTGTATGTCAAAATCATCAGGCTGATAATATGTTTCATCATTTACAAGTGAGGAAGTCATAGCACAACCACTTTCATCATATTCTTCCTCTTCATCTTCTTCATTTTCTTTAGTGGTAGAAACTCTAGCAGTAATGACACAATATTTAGGGTTGTGTGGAGACTGACAAGGTACACGGCAAGGATTTTCACTGCACATATTTACAGAGGTCTTGTGCAGGGGGTCAAGAGTTTTTTATTAGACTTATCCTTCTTCTGTGGGACAATAGGTTTCCCATCTTTCCACTGAGTAGTATAAGGATAGTTCTGCATCCTAAGCTGTCTGTTAAAATTGCCATAGGAAGGTTTGTAATTATTTGAAACCCTATTGTGATTAACCTCTCCAGGCTTTAGATTTTTCAAAGCATTCATAATCAATTTAAGGCTATCATCCTCCTTAGGTTTTGAACTCAGGGGTTTATATGATTCTTTCTTATTATACCTGGTGGGTTTCCAATCTTCTCTTCTACCCACTTTCCCAGAAACTCTTCTATTTGTCTCAATGTTGACTGCTACCTTATATGCTTCACTAATATTTCTAGGGTTCTTATCTCTTAACAAATAAAACCATTTTGCATCAAAAACATTAAGATAGGTAGCGAGACATACCTTGTCATCTAGTCTCATTACTTGTAGCAACTTGTGCATTTCCCTTTAGAAACTGATGCAGGAGCATCCTGGGTGTAAGGGCAATCTTGCATCACCCAAAAAAATATGTGTTTTTCTATTCAATAAGGGCTATTTTGTACAAAGCTGCTATTTATGGAAACTTGCTATTTTTAGTAAGTTGGTCATACGATCTTGAAATGTTCTAATTTTTCATGTGGAGGTTCATCTCAGTCATACCAGCCTGCCAGTAAAGTTTCATGGCTAGATCAGGTCTAGTTTTGAAGATATTGAAAATTTTCTGTATTGAAAACAGGGTACAGAAACTTCAAGCTCAGTTTTGAAGGCTTTAGAGGCCCCGAATGAGGTCAAAACTTGGGCTGGATGAAGCTTGCTTAACTCAAATGTTGTAGAGCGCTTCGTGGCATTTTCGCAACGGGGTTATAATAGTCAATCGGGTCAACTAGTGATGACTTATGGTCTCCGGAAGTTGGGCCACTTGAAATAGCAGAAAATAATTTTCCTTCAAAATTTTTGTTCGGGTTTCAAAAGTTATTTTGAGCCGACTTTGATGTACTAAATTGAAAAATAAAATAATTCTAAGTTTGGTCGGCCCTAAGAGCTAAATTTTTGGAACCTTCTCAGACGGTGGAAATTGCCTATATAAAGAAGGCCCGTAGTGTTGTCTTAGGCAGTTCGGGATAGTTCTGGGTAGATCTGGGTAATAATTCGAGGCTTTGTCCTACAAAATATTGTAAGGGGAATACCCATGTGGCTTTGCATATTGTAATTCTGTAAGTTTGTAATTCCACATTTGTGGAGATAATAAGAAGCCCATTTTCTGTTCTTGCAAATTGTTGTTGCTTCTCTATTTCTGTTATGTGTTTGTGGCATTAAGGG
>MU224707.1:1341695-1352745 GCA_018584345.1 Thuja plicata
AATCCAACTTTCCATGCCAGAACGAAGCACATTGATGTGCAGTTTCACTTTGTGAGAGATATGGTGGAAGATGGAAAGGTAAATTTGGAGAAGGTAGATACTGTGAAGAATGTTGCAGACACATTAACGAAACCAATGGGCACTATGAAGTTTAGATGGTGTTCAGAGTCTATGGGCCTTTTGGCCTATAACGGTTAGTTCCTGTTATGTTCCTATTGCTCTTACATAGTGTTCGACAAGTGGGAGAATGTTAGGAATAATGTGTCTCAACCTTGGATAATTCCTATTGTTATTATTTGTTTTGTAAAATATATTTCTTGCAAATAATGTAATTAAGTGTGAGTGTACATGTCTAGTTGGCATGTTGATGTGTCACTCCACTTAATGTGTCAGCATATTGAATTGTGTGTAAGGAGATCATCGCTAAAATGGTTATGATGGATTCCTATGACATGTAAGAGATATTTCTAGAAGATTCCATGATGGGTGAAGACATGCAATGACATGTGGAAACTGATAAAGTTGAGTACTGTACACTCTTCCACAATTTTAGGGTTCCTATTTTCTCAGAGAATGGTAAAACCCTAATGCGGCTATCTTTGGAAGTTTCCCTAAAAAGGAAAGCGCATGATATAAGCATTTTTTAGGGTTGTAGACAGACATAGAAAAAGAGTGTATTGGTGTATGATTGGGTGCTACTGGATTAGTCTGTGTGTGTCGATTGTCTCCTGAAAGAACTTGCATTGCAAGTGTGTTGTAACCGTTGTGTTGAAGATAATACATTGTGCAGGTTTTGGAGTGCTGGGGTTTTTTACCGAAAGACTTTCCCTAGGTTAAATCATTGTGTCATTCTCTATTTTTTTTTATGCATGGTATATGGCTGCAATATCATTGTTAAAGTAGTTAACAAATCTGAAATTGTAAGGATTTAAAAGAATTTGCACAATACTTTCCTTTAGAGATTAGTGTAGGAAGTTGTTTCCGAACCTGAGTTTCCTTATAATTCCCCAACAGAGTCGCCATTTTGTTGGTTTCTTTTTATGTTGCAACAACAACCTCTTCCCTTTATGACTATTTTTATAGAGGAGTCACCTCCAAATAATTGTTTATGCAAGAAAAGGACTAACTAACAAGCACTCTCTTAATACTTCTACTCTTTAGGTCCCGCTACACCATGGGGGGATACCCTGTTATACCTATTGATATATCCAATCTCGTACTATCAAGCATAATCTCACAATGAATCAACATGACCGGGAGATAATAGATAATTGGCTAATTATCCATTGAACATCAACCTTGAAATGGAGCATGAGATAGTAATTGTAACAAAATTACACAAATGTAGACTTAATGGGTTTTAAGTGTTTACTTATAGGAACACACAGTCAATGTGCAACTAGATATGCAATAAAACAAAACTTATCAGATTCAGATCAATGCTTTATCTATTGGGCTATATAGTCTGACTTAGATATAGTATACTAAAATTAATATTCACCAAAGATTTCAAATCTTAATACAACCATCCCAAAACCCCTACTACTTAAAGAATCCTAGCATGTGTCAGATGAATCTATGCATAAATCAGAGCCTAATTTAATCTGATCCTAGATCAAAACTCTCAAATAAGTACATAAACACAGAGAAAACTATGCTAATGAATTAGAAAATTCATAACTCATATGACACATAACATAGGAGAGATTGGAATCTGGATCTTTGTATTAAATTCATAATATATTATTTTAGTATACAAAAACTACTCAGAGATAACCTCTTCAATAACCTGCAAAAGATCTCTCAACCTTTTATTCTGACTTCTTACACTATCTAGTACAAATTATGCTATCTTTCCCCTCTTGACTGGAAACTTTACAAATGGTTTACAATACAAATTTTCCAGCCCCTTCCAATGATCTTGGAAATCCTTTTATAGATTAGGATTGCAACAAGATTTAGATCATTTGGAATAAGGACAAAATTAATGACTCACTAAAAAGAAAAAATAGCTAATAGAGTGATAACCACTCTTGTTACAATAGATATTTGACAAAGTTTGTCTTTTGACAGCTTGGTACTTGCAACTGCTTCAAAGCTATTCAGTGTGAGCCATCTGGAGTCTGTTGTCTTTGATGTTGGTGATTTAGGATCTTTACTTTTAACTGTATCAACTAATCTGTTGGGCTTCATCATCCACCTACATGTCATCACCTTCACCTGGATCAACTATTGTGTACTTATCCTTCCAAGAAGTTTACACCTCATTACTTGAACAATTGAAGTTAAGGATCTCATCCTTTCTGCTATTAATCTCCCTCCATGTGGCATTTGCCTTCTCAATTTCTTGTGACCAAAATGCAAAAAATGCTCTAGCTTTACCAACTATCTCAACAGTCTGAACAAACACCAATGTGCTTTCCAAGGTTATTATGCTATTGGTTCTAACCACCAATGCTTCATTAATTTTTTGATGCCACAATGCTTCATCTTGAATATCTCCATTCTTCTTAAAAATATTTGGGAACATTTCATATCATTCCTTTGAATATTCTTTTTTCAGGGCCATTACTTTTCTTATGACAATTCTCCTTCTTATGTCCATGTCCATGAGCAATTTTACACATTTATGGGTGCCAGTTAAAACAATATCAACATTGTTCTCCTTTTTACAAGTGGTGTGGAAGAACTTCAATTCTCCTCCCTTCCCTTTCCATTTACTCGCCAATTGGTCTAAATTTTCCTTTTCTGCATTGTACTCATTCATCATGCTAACAATTTTCTTTCCTTGTGCATAGATGGCAGTAGGCACCAATTCATGTGTGCAATGCATAAGGGTGTTGTTTATCTTGTCTGCATATTTTTGTGTCACCCATGCCTCTGCTTCTCTGAAAGCCATAGACTGTTCAACCCATTCTTCCTTTTTCCTTTCCAGCTTTGTTCTTTTAGCTATCAGTCTGGCCTTTTCTTGCTCCACTTCCTCCAGTGTGGTTAAGTTTGATGGTGCAGGGGAAGCAGGATAAGTGATAATAGGACTTGATGATGAAGGCTGATGGGGATCCTGTGTAATCCTCCTTTGAGGTACAAATTGCACTATTTTTCTTCCCTCAAGGAAATAAATTCTATTGTCCTACTTAATAGATTTAATCTTTTCATCATTGTAGGCCTTCATGACCATCTCACATTTCTCAGCTAGCCTTTGGAATGCCTCTTCTTGTCTCTCAGCCATCTTTAAACTTAATTTTGTAGTTTTTAGGGTAAGGTTAGCTACATCCACACTTGATGTATCTAAGACTCTTCTCACAATAAGGCTACCTACCTTTTCAACTTGATCATTTTCATCAAATACCCTGGGGATTTTCTTTCTCATATTCCACATGATAAGGGCTACATGATCTTCACTAAATTTCACTCCTTTAGATGCTTGTCTTGCCTCTATCTCATTAGCATAGATAGTATTTTTTTCCTTTCTCATAGCATCAAATACAATGGCATCTATAATATCCCACTGTGGGAGTACAACACTCCTTCCTTCCTCACTAGTGCCCTTCCTTCCTCAGGAGTTATCTTCTCAAACTTGGATACCATTTCCTGTTTGATCTCATTTTCAATCTCGTCCTTTCTCCTTGTAGGTTGCTCAGTTTTTTTTGTTGGCATTTTTCTTTAAATTCATTTATGTGGGTTCTCTATAGAAACTATAAGAATTCCCTGACCTTGACAAAATTGTCATCAGAAAGAAATTCATTGCTGGCCTGTTGAGTAAAGGGGTCCAGTTCCTTCCGAGCATATTCTGCAATAGTTAAATCTAATGAAGCATGATTTGGATCTTTAGGTACCCCTTCTTGTGTTTCTTACACTGTGAAAATTATTTGTCGAACATCTCCCATCTGTAGCAACTATTCTGCTACCGCTTTTTCATCAACACATAATGGATATTGGGAAGGAGAATATACATTTTCCTGTTGTTGTTTCTGTTCTCCCTCCACTCTTTTCCATTTGGGGGATGGTAATGATTGGGTATGGGGGTCTAATGGAATTTTCCTCTTTGGATCCAGGGTCTTCTAATTTTGTGGCAAGATAGTACTATACCCTCTCCTTTGGTACAGTACTATCTTTCTCATCATTGCCTTTTCCCTTTTTGGATCTATCTATAAAATATTAGCCCTCTTCTGATTAAGTGCCTGCATAATATCCTCAAACATCTCCATTAAGGAGTCTATCTTTTTGGCCCAAGGCTGAAAATATTTCACTGGATCATACAACTTGTCAAAATGTTGTACAAAATCCAGGCTCTTCTTGTATGCCATCCATTTTTATTTCTTTATCTCTTTCTCTCTCTGATCAAATTCATTCCTAATTATGTCCTTAGGAAAAATGAATTGATGATTCGGCACCAGGCACTTTGTTTTTTCTCTAAACATATCTCTGATGAAAGCTTCAGGGTCAGCACATCTAGAAACTGTGGTACTCAAATGATAAGGGACCATATATTTTTCTAGGTGCTTTCACCCTCCCTTTGTTATAATAAATTGATGGGCTGCTGTGATTGTGGGAAAAATATTTCCCTTTCCTCTTCCCGTCAGAGCTTCCTCCTGCAGACCCCCAATCTGTCTTATTATCTCTGCCAATCCTAATTTGATAGGTACTCTATAGGGTAATATATAAGGGATTCCCCTGAAACCATAAACTCTGAAAACTGTAGACACTGGGCATAGAATGACATCTCTCAAATTATGCACTATTTTCAATTCAGGACTATACTCTTTAGGTCTCAATAATTGTAGAAGTGTTAAAGGAATCCTGGGATCATCATTCAGCAACAATGCCCTAATTCTAGTAGAAAAAAAATCTATCAAACTTCATGTAACTTGCCTCCTTGTTGTCCCATGACATATCTGCATTCAACAGTTGTACATGCATTTCCTCATCATCTTTGACTTTTGTCAATTCCATCTATCTTTAAAAATAGTCTGCCCCTTTGTAAATAAACATATGCATTAACATGGAATACCATGTGAATGTCTATCCACCTTGCTATTTTGGATGCCTATCAATCCTTTATGTATCAAATCTGCAAGGTATGGAGCAAAATCAAAGATTATGGCCAAATGAGGATGCAAAATTTGTACCATCAAGAACATGTAGTGGATGGGCATCTCCTTCTCTTCATCATCCCCATAGATCTGACATAAGGCCCTGTATGTTCCTATGGCCTTTGGGGTGAAATAATCCAACTTGACAGGTTCCTTGGTTCTTGGCCCTACCATGATCAGATGTCCAATTTTGTTAAAGTATTATTTTAATGGTCCATTTCTGAGATAATCATTTTGTGCTTCATATACTTTTGTGAATTCTTTGAAGTCAATCTTATGCATTTGGGTATCCTCTCCACTCAACTTGAATACTTTTCTTCCTTGATTTGTCCATTTTTATCCCCGACTACCTTGGAGATCTTGTTATACTTGTCTTCTATTTGCATAAGCATATCAATATCCATAGAAACCCCAGGCACTACCAACTTTCCCACATCAAATTTCCATATATTGCTATTAGGAGAAAAAGCATTTCTCTGGCCAAAAATTACTCTGAATAGATCCAAACCAATCATACCTATATTAGCATCCCTAGCCCATTGTCCCAGATCATACAAACCCTCACCAATTTTCAATCGTGGACTTTTAGGGACCAACTCTTTGATTTTTTTCAAATCATTTGTTGAGCTAGTTAACTACTGTAGTAGGTCATCACATACATTTCTGTCTTGATAATTTACGTGACCTTTGAATTATCTCCTAGGCAGCATCTTGAAATTAAAATATTTATAGTATAATGATTCAACAATTTGATAGAATATAGTCATATCAAGCCCTAATAATTCTTCACATTTTGGAATTTAGACAAAACTTGCACCAGAATTTTACCCATTCCGCAAACAACCTGGAAGTTGAAAATGTGATCACTGCAGCTTTATTTTCTCCACAAACTCGACAATTATGATAATCAGTGGTTGAACGATCAAACACATAACAATCCCATCACTCTCTGAGCATTAAATTCTTTACTATAGAAGCACACGTTCTCCATTACTTCACCTGAGTTCAAACTCTCGCGACTAACATTTTGGAGATGCTAAAATGACACCTTTGAAATATGACCGTCGATCCAAACATCTTTTCTTCGCATCGGATGGCTCACAAAATATATTTTACAACAATCATCTCCATGGACATGTGGCAGCATGTCGCAATCCCTCAAAGGTTAACCCTCAGTCATTTTCCATTACACGATTTGCGCACCCCGTTAGATCTTCTTGAAGATGCTAACTCTTTACCTTACTTAAAATTGATAGAGGGTCCTAGCACTCGAGACACGCATCACCATGGTGCGTTCCCTTGATGAATAAAATTTTATCACTTCATCTTTCAATCTTTACACCATCCTTCTGATCTTGCTTAACTTTTACTATCTTTAACACCTTTCTATGGCCCACAACATTGATCTCCTAGGACATGTGGCAAGGTGTCGCAATGCCTTGATGATTAAAATGATCACATCTTTCATCGGAGGCTTTGCACAAGCCATCAGATATTCTCTAACCTATGACACCTTTACCCAACTAGCTTTATAGTTACCGCAGTCTGCAACTTGCCGGGATGGACACGCGTCATAACAACATAATCCCTTAAAGGTTATCTTTTTGTATTCTTATCATTGTGGTTAATGCCAGCCGTCAGATCTTCCTGAAGATGCTATGTATTTACTTGAAACTTTAATCACCCATCAAACCCACTAGACACCACGTGGCAGCATGTCGCATTCCCTCAATGACTATTGTATGTGCATATTCATCATGAGCCTTTGCACCAACCGTTGGATCAGATCTGACATGAACTCGATTTAACTTCATCTTCTCATTGATGTTTGGGCAAACTAAGGACACACATCACCACGATGCAATCCCTTGAAGCTAACTCACTCACTTCTTTGGGGTAAAGGTAATGCATGAGCCATTAGATGAAATAGAATCTCACAAATATCCTTCGACCTATATCTTTGATGTATCCGATCCCACCAAAGAGACGTGGCACAACAACGTGTTTCCTTTAAGATTAAAATTTTATCAGTTTCTTATTGTGGGAATGCGTGAGCCGTTGGATGAAAATACATTAGATCGACAAATAACATTTCAATAAACTTTTGCAGACTTTGAACTTAGGGATTAAATAAAGACCATGATGTTAGGATACCAACAACTTAATAAATGCAAACATCTTTTAAAAAGGGACACATACATGACATGACTTAAGTGGCAAAAAGTAACAGAGAATTAGAAACCATTTTGACACATAAGGTTTTAGGACCATATTTCACACTTAGAAACATGACAACAAGGTTTTCAAAAATCATACAAGACCTTATTTCAGATACAAGCCATGAATCCATTGCTTTTGGAATTTTTTTTAAACCAGACCTAACAAGGAGATGATTCAAAGGGGATATGTCTCTCAAATAACCTAAGAAGGTGTTTTCTGATTTGATGTATATGTACCTTCATTGAAGAAACTTGTGTCAAGGATGTTGATTCGTAGATAAGTATTTATTATCCTTGAATATTACATTTATCTACTCGTTATAGTCTCTCTCTCATCTATATTTCTATACGTACTATAAGAGATATTTCCTTGATCTTTTCGAGGGATTCTATTGTAGGAAAAGAAGATTGATATCAAATTTAGAGGGAGTCTAACACTTCAAAGGTAGCTTAATTTGGACAAGGAGCTCAGAAGATTGATATCAGGTTTAGAGGGAGTCTGGAAATTTATCTTATGAAATCTTGGATGAAAAGATGAAGAGATTTATATTATCTCAATGAGTTCTTCTTTATGAGAGTAGCTTGAGGTGAAATCCCTTGTTTCTACCCTCTGCACTGAGGCATGGTGGATTTTATGTGTGTGACTCCATATTTTTAATGGAACCTGCCCCCTATGTACATAGTGAGGAAGTGACAACTTCAAAATGATAGATGATGATAGATAATATCATGCATGATGGATTAAGTTCCTTAAACAAACCATGACCTTCTATTGTGATGGACATCTAATGATGTCTGAAGCAGATCATGATAGATTATATCTTGCATGGTGGATCAAGTTCCTTAAATAGACCATGGCCTTCTATTGTGATGGACATCTTATGAAGTATGAGACAGATCATAATAGATTATATCTTGCATGGTGGATTAAGTTCCTTAAGCAGACCATTAATGTTCCTATGGTAAGTATCATTGAGGATACATGTGCACATTACCTATGGATATTTTTGAGTACTTGGTGAATATCACATGACTTGATATTCTGAGACTATTACTCTGAGTACATGATGAATATCATTTGACTTGATACTCTATAAAAGAGAACCTCTTTTCCTTCACAAGGATCCCATTTTTTAGCTAATCTTATTATGCAGTTTCAATTTCTTAAGCTTTCAAGCATTTTAGAATTTCATAGCTTTTTTATTGAATAATTGTTAGTTTACTTTCGATCATGCAAACCATAATCTAGAGTACATTTCAATTTGGTTCTTTAAAAAGTACAAAAACATTTAAAATTGGTGTCATAAAATCAATCTAATTATCTTGGGATCAATCTTACATTTTCATATTCATTCTAGTTTCACCATTTAGCTTTCTTCAAAATCCTTTGTTTAGTCACTGTTTCTTGCGATGACCTGAGAGGAAGATTCAAACTCCTGCCTACTAGAAGGAAATAGATTGGTTTAAGTTATTTGTTTGTTTATTGTAATCAATTTAAACTAAACATGCAATGATCTATTGAAGTGTGTGTGTTTGTAGCTTGCAGGCAGAAACCAAAATTCATGCATAGATTTCTGGCACCCACCATGGGGCTCGAACCTCCTTTTGAGCCAAATCCTTCCCACATTCACCTTGAGCCAAATTTGACTCCACTATCACATCCAAATCACCATTTTGGTTCGAAATGACTATAAACTTGCCTATACCTGCCAAAAGTTGAATCTGTGGAAAAATTGTTTTTTTGCCCAAACAAGCTGTATGACCCTCTGCACACAGCCAGAGGCAGATTTTTTGAAATTTTGTTTTTGAAAAAAAATGGCACTAGAGGGAGGGCTATATTCTTAGAAGAAAGTCAAATCTATGGCAATTTTTTTTTCATACACAGGCCGTACGAACCTCTACACACAAATTGAGGTAGAGAACAAGATTTCCCAACCCAACCCCTACACACAAATCAATGCATATTACTGTTCAAAAAAATATTTTATAGGGTCTAACCATAGCCTCTACTATTATTCTAGCCTGCATTCTAATCAAAGGTTGCACTGAACCCCAACAACCCAGTTCATTCACGAACCACCAAGCATTTGGTTTGTTTCTTTAGTGTTAAACTCTAGCCAAAAAGTAAGGTTTATTAGCTCTGCCCATGCATGTGGGATTTAACTCCCTCCCCACATCTAGTTGCACCAACCCCCACCTTGCTTCCTCCAACCCCTCTTTCTCCAACACAACTCCACTGCCAAACACCCTCCTGCTTCCCATCCACCTGCGCAGTCACTTCATCCAACCCTCCACTGCCCACCGCTCAGCCCTCCACCCCTCCTCCAGGAAACCCACCATCTCCCTATCCTTTGCATCCCCCCCCNCACCCCACCATCCACTCCTCTATGCTATCCCTCCACTGCGCCACCCCACCACCCACCCCGAGCTCCCAACTCACTGTCCCCCCGCTCTGCTCAACCTTTGCGCCACCCAACCACCACCTAAATCCACCACCTCCTCTGCCCTCTTTTAGACCTCCAAAAAGGCCAACCATAGGCTTCCACATGGCCCAATACCATGCAGACCTCCCAGTCAGCGCCAAATCAGCAGGGATCCATTTATTTTTTTGCCACGTAGGAATTATCACTGTCTTAAATTTGACGGCCTTTTAGCTGTCACCTTGCAGGCTTATATGATTTCCATGACGAACTCCAGATCATCAAATTTAAACTCATGAAATGATGACGTCAATAGGGGTTGAACATTTCTCTTCGCTCACCATATGTAGTTTTGATTTTGTAGCCTAACTTTAAAGTGCTATAACTTGCTCATTTTAGGTCCTTTTTTGGAGCAATTTTTTTTGATTTTGGGTAGAATTGTTTAAATATTTATAGGTTGGGGTTAGTTTCTAGTTTTGAGTCACAAATTTATCATAAATTTCAATTTTTTGTCACTGTGCCTGTCTAATACTCTATTTTACAGCTCCCAGAGCTTTGTTTGGGATCATACGGTAACATTTTTTAGTGCAATTTTTTTAAAAAGTGCATGATTTTTCATCTAGTTTCTAAATATGCAATCAGTTTTCTCATTTTATGATTTTTCTAATGCTAAAAAATCTTTGGCTTTTTTGTTCTTGAGCTTATCTTTTTCTTATAGACTAATAGTGATTTGCAGGACGTTGTAAATGAAGAACAAATCATAAAATACTAATGAGTTTGATGCAAGATGCTTGTCGAATACTTTGTGTATCTTCCAAAACTCTCTTGTCTATGTTTTGTACTTAAATAACACTTTAGATTTGGTTCTTAAAAAGAATCACTTTGCTTATGTGTTTGAAGTGTTCTCTAAATTTTTAATCCAATAGAATTGCATGAATGTATGCTCTCCCACTAGTACATTTCACCTTAAATTTTGACCTAACAATTCGACCATATCATAAAAAAGTTTAGCTTGGTCGCATTACAAAGGAAAACTTTTGTTTTTTTTACTTTTATGCCCGTGTTGGTCGCAATTTCGACCAACACATCGTTGGTGGAAATTGTGTTGGTCAAAATTGCGACCAACACGGGCATAAAAGTAAAAAAAAAACAAAATGAAACTTCATTTAACCGACGATGTCTTCTTTTATATTTTTTTTTATCTCTATGTCTTTTGTATATTATATCTATGTTGAGAGATGCAAAAGGATGGAAAAGGATACCAAATAAAGAGATTGGATTAAAATGAGGATGCTCTAATTTCACTTTGATAGCGGAT
>MU224708.1:0-30724 GCA_018584345.1 Thuja plicata
TCTTTTCTTGTGGGAGCTCAAACACTTTCCTGGCCAATGTGGGATAAAAGTTAAATTCCCACTTTTAATTCTTTTCACTTAAAATTCTATAGTTGGTGCACAAATAATTCTTTTAAAAATTAATTGTCACTTGGCCCCATCTATGATAAATTGACCCTTCACTTAAGTGACTTAAGTTATAATATAAAATTATATTATAACTTTACAATATAAGCTCAAAACTATTAATATTTATTTTAACCAAATAAATATTAATATCTCCCTTATTACTCATCATCTCTGCACGTCGTCTGAACTAGAAGCTAACATGGTCAAGTTGCATACGACCATACCCCATTTCTAAAAATAGCAGGGGTCCCACACTAACCTCCTCAAGACTTACTATAAATAGCAATTACTGTATACAAAGTACTGGAGACCTCAAATGAAAGCCAAACCTGCAAAACTCTTCCCACTGAAGAAGATGCATCCTTCAAAGGACCCTCTAACCAACCTCATTAGCCTACGAGGGATAGAATAATAGGCTAATCCCTCAACTCTGATGCTCATGAAAAACATGGGGACATTACAGTTTCTTACCCTTGCCTGAGGAAGTCACTAAGATCTTCACCTCAAGTGCCCTAGACCTGGTTTACACTGTAAAGCTACTAATTCATGCTAAGGAATTCATTAGGAAAGATTCACTCTCCAAGCTAAACCGACGGGTTTAACCTCTTTGCTCAATAGATCAAACATAGAACACATAACAGATTATAGAGGGAAAACACAAGAACTATCTGAAATCTATTATCTATGCAGTATTCTTACAATCTTACAATTCCTCTCTTCTATCTACTAACTACTTTACTTACAAAAGCTTTCAGCTATATATCTAGCTCTCGAAATATCTTCAAAATATCTTGTGCTCTTTGAAAACTTCAACCACCTTACACAGGCAGCATGATCGAGCCATAAATGACCTTTCCATTACTAGAATAGGTGTCCATATTCCTTCCAAGAAAAAATGACATGTAGAGAGCCGTTGCAGTTGACCCAATTGGTCACAAATGTCACATCCCATGTTTCCTGGGTCGTTAACTGACATTACCGAGTGCCAGTGTTGAATTTTTTGAACAACAGAAACATCGTCGGTCTTCAACCCTGAGAGTCAGATCACAAACTCAAAAAAAAACATAGACAGCGGCTGACATCACCGATGAACATTATCGATGAGCATTCCCGAGAGACATCCCCGGTGAGCATTCCCGAGAGGCATTCCCGAGCACCAGTATCACTGATCCACAAATCATCAATCTTTGGTTGCTAGAGCCTTATTACATTTACAGAGGTTTAAAGACTACCTCAACACACACTTAAGATAGGAAACAACTATCTAGCAACTGTGGTGTTTGTTCACCGATTAACCTTAGTCATTACAAAAATGGTGGAACAAAACACCTTACAAATCGACAAGCTTTGTATCCTAAAAATGCTTCTAACCTTAGGTGCTCCTGCACCATACTCCCCAAACAAAAAGAAATCAACTTCTAGGTGATTGGATTAAGTTAGGATTGATGTCTATCATCTGGAAATTGGTTTCCTGTACCCATGTAGCCTCTGAATCAACTTATCCTTTCCATTTGACCAGATGTTCCATATAGGTCTGCCTTCTAGTCTGCTTGGCAACTCTTGAATTCAAAATCTCTTCAGCATGAAGTTTTAGTATAACAAGAAGTTTGAGTGCTCTGAGATCCTCGGTATCTCTTATGAGATCATAATCTCCTTCTGGAATTGGTCCTTTAGAGGATAATAAATCTACCACATTGAAAATAGGAGATAATCCTATGTCTGCAGGAAGATCAATTTTATAAGCGTTAGACCCATACTTTGCCAATATTACACAAGGGCCTATCTTCCTCATCTGAAGTTTGGTCGGAACTCCTTTTTGCAACCTTGCTTTTTTAAGGTGCACCATGACCATATCTCCAACTGTAAATTGAATATCTTTTCTCTTTACATCCACCTTTTGTTTGGTGTGAGTTGTACTCTCTATTAATGCTGCTTTAACTGAGTCATGGACCTCCTTCATTGATTGGGAAAAATCTTTAGCATACCCACTCCTCTTTGTATTGCTTCCAAGATCCCTTAATTCAGATATACCCCTGGGATGAATCCCATATACTATTTCAAAAGGGCTCTTTCTTGTGGATCTATTGACTGTATCATTGTATGCAAATTCTTCTTGAGCAAGTAACTGATCCCATGATTGTCCATACTCCTTGGTAAGGCATCTCAAAAGATTGCCTAGGATTTGGTTCACCACTTCAGTCTGACCATCGGTCTGTGGATGATATGCCAAGCTAAAAGAAATATTTGTACCAAGCTTCTGCCACAAAGTTTTCCAAAAATAACTCATAAATTTGGAGTCTCGGTTTGATACAATACTCAAAGGTAATCCATGTATCTGTACTGCTTCTCTAAAGAACAAATTGTCTATGTAACATGCATCATGTGTGGTCTTGCATGGCACAAAGTGAGCCATCTTGCTGAACCTATCAACAATCACAAAGATGTTGTCCATTCCTTGCTTAGTCTTCGGTAGTCCAGCTACAAAATCCATACTAAGGCATTCCCATGGTCTATTTGGGATAGGAAGGGACTGATACAATCCTGCATTGGATGAAGTCCCTTTTGCCTTCTGACAGATCATACAAGTCTCGACATACCTTTGGACATCCCGATTCATTCTTGGCCAATAGTAGTACCTCTTAACCAACTCTAGAGTCTTATTCAACCCAAAATGTCCACTTAAGGAACCATTATGCTTCTCTTGTACTAGATTCTCTCTCATGGAACCTCTTGGTACACAAAGTTTCCCTCCCTTAAATAGAAGACCTTCTTGAAGAGTATACTCTGAATACTCAATATGAAAATTATTTTGATATTCTTGACACACCTTGTATGCTGCTGCAAAATCTTCATCTACTGAATACTTATCTTTGAAGCTTTCAATGCCAATGTTCCTTAGCTGAACTTCTTGCACTATGAGTAACCTTCTACTCAATGCATCTGCTACCTTGTTCTACACTCCCTTCTTATGCTTTATAGTGAAGGTGTAGGCTTGGATGTGTTTGACCCATTTCATATGCTTATGGCTTAGTTTATCCTGCGAACTTAGAAAACTCAAAGCCTGATTGTTGGTAAAGACTACAAATTATTTGGGAAGGAGACAATGTCGCCATTTCCTTAGTGCTTGCACTAATGCATACAATTCCAAACCATATGAGGAATACTTCTTCTTTGCATCACTGAGTTTCTCACTATGAAAAGCTACTAGCTTCCCTTCTTAACTCAAGACTGCACCGATAACAATGTTACTAGCATCACACTACACAATAAACAATTTGTCAAAACTAGGAATTATCAATATCGATTGAGTCACTATTCTCCTCTTCAAATGCTCAAATCCTTCACCAGCTTTCTCATTCCATTGGAACTTGGCTTTCATACCTCCTTTGATGGTATCTAAAATAGGTGCACTGATTTCACTGAACTGTTTAACGAACTTCTGGTAAAATTGTGCTAAAACATGGAAACTCCTAACTTCAGTTGCTGATTTTGGTGTAGGCCAATTCAAGATTGCTTCCACCTTGCTGATATCCATCTTCTAGTTACCCTCTAAGATAACAAAACCTAGATACACCAACTCTTGCTTCATGAACTCACTCTTCTCCAAGTTGATTGTCAACTTTTCTTCATGCAATCTTTGCATTACGAATTGCAGATGTCTAAGATGTTCCTCTTTTGTTTTGTTGAACACCAGGATATCATCTAAGTACACTACAACCCATTTTCCAATGAAGTCCTTCAAAACCTCATTCATCAATCTCATAAAGGTTCTTGGGGCATTTGACAACCTGAAAGACATAACTAGCCATTCATAAAGTCCTTCAGCGGTCTTAAAAGCAATCTTCCACTCATCTCCCCCTTTAATTCTAATCTGATGATATCCACTCTTAAGATCTATCTTGGAGTAATATCTAGCTCCGCCAAGACAATCCATCAAATCTTCTATCCTTGGTATAGGGAACCTATAATAGATAGTTATCCTATTTATGGCCCTGGAATTGGTACACAACCTCCAAGTACCATCCTTCTTTGGGGCTAGTATTGTGGGAACAACACAAGGACTTATGCTTTCTCTAATCAACCCTTGGTCAATTAGTTCTTGGATTAGGTTAGAAATCTCTACATTCTACTGTGGAGTCATTTTATAAGCAGCTTTGTTTGGAAGTGAGGCTCCTGGGATAAATTCAATATGATGACTAATAGATCTCTTAGGTGGTAGGATAGTTGGTTGACCATCACTAACTATGGTCTGGTATTGAGTTAACAACATTTGGATCTCTAAAGGAAACTCTTCCTTCTCATTTCCCTTTTTACCTTTTGGTTTTAAAACCAAAGGAAAGCCTACTCCATCTTCTTCCAATGTCTTTAAGAATTCCTTCTCATCGACCAACAGTAGGTTGGGACCTCTTTTCTTTTCTTTATCTTCTTCCAAGATTGATTGTACCCTGAAAGTTATTCCATCCTTCTTGAAGGAATAGGAATTATGAATTCCATCATACACTGCACTTCGGTCATACTACCAAGGTCTACCTAATAGCAGATGACACACATCCATGGGTAGGATATCACACAAAACTCTATCCTTATACCTCCCTATGGACAATTCTACCCAAGCTTTCTCATTGACTATTACATGTTGATCTTTATTCAACCAAGTAACTCTATAAGGGTTAGTGTGAGGTATCCTTGTCAATTTTAACTTCTCAATAGCTTCTAAGGAAACTATATTATCAGTAGAACCTGAATCTATGATAACTTTACAGACCTTACTGATTACCTTGCAGTTGACTCAAAACAAAGATCTTCTTTGGCTTGGCCCTTCTTTGATCGGTTCCTTGAGGAGTGTTCTTTGAACCATCAAGTGCTCTCCCATCTCTAATCCTACTGGGACTTCTGCATTCTTGGTGCTAGAAGACTCTCCTTGCACATAGTTAGCTCTTTTCTCTCCTCCTTATGAGGTAGAGCTCTTTGCAGGACACCGATATGCAGGATGCCCAAACTGTTGACAGTTGTAACATTTCATCGAAGAGAAATAAGATCTTCTTCCTTGGCTATCAGTTCTTCCTCTTGAACTGTTATTTGAACCTCTTCCTCGGTTGTAACCACCTTTAGTATTACTGGGTTCCCCTTGATTCTCTGTGATTTTGTTCTCACTCTGATTCTTAGCTTTAGGATTTCTTCCTCCATATCCTCCTCTATGACCTATGTTGTCTCTTCCTCTGCCTCTACTATTTGAGTCTTGTTTCTTTTTGAACTTCTCTTCCACTTTGAGAGCTAATTGATAGCATTGGTGGACAGTCTTGGGGCTTAAGAGACTGATCTCTTCTTGAATACTCCATTTGAGGCCATTTTGATATCTTGCCACTTTTAGGCTTTCTTCTTCCATTACATGGGATCTCAAGCATAGCTTGTGGAATTTTTCTGTATAGGCACTGACTTCTAAGTCTTTCTGCCTCAGATTCTAAATTTTCTTATGCAGTTTCACTTCATAATCATTAGGAAGGTAAGTTTCCTTCATCTTTGCCACCATACCTTTCCAAGTAGTTATGGGGTTCTTTCCTTCTTTTTCCCTTTCATCTTGGACAAATTTCCACCAAGTGAGAGCAGTTCCTCTCAATCTTGTCTTAGCTATTCTGACTATCTGATCTTCAGTCCCACTATCATAATCAAAGTGATTTTCAAGACCTTCTATCCATTCCATGATTAGCTCTGGATCCATTTTGCCACTAAATAGAGGCACACCTTCTAAGGACTTACCACTCATTGCCTTCAACTCTTTCAAGAATGGCTCTTCTTGAAGCACAGGGTCTGGCTCTGGGATCATGTCCTCCTCAGCCACTTGTTTACCCTTCTCATCAGCTTCTCTCATCAGTTCACTGACTATTGTAGTTTGAAGTTGCACTTCTTCTAACTTGCATGCCATTTCGGCTAACTGTTCCTTCAGGAGTCTATTCTCCTCTCTCTGTTCTATGACATTTATTGCCATTTCTGCATTGGACACCATGTTGTATGAATTTACAGACTCTTCTGAAAATCACACCCAAACAACACAAGCCCAATTCTCTAACTTGCTCTGATACTAATCTGGTGTAATTTCTAGGTCTAGTTATTACCGAGAGTCCACTTGACTCTGCTCTAAGGCTTCTTGCACAGACCTTATAGGGTAGTTTCTTACCCTTGCTTGAGGAAGTCACTAAGATCTTCACCTCAAGTGCCCTAGACTTGGTTTACACCATAAAGCTAGTAAGTCATGCTAAGGAATTTATTAGGAAAGATTCACTCTCCAAGCTAAACCGATAGGTTTAACCTCTTTGCTCAATAGATCAAACGCGGAACGCATAAAAAATTATAGAGGAAAAACATAGGAACTCTCTGAAATCTATTATCTATGTAGTATTCTTACAATCTTACAATTCCTCTCTTCTATCTACTAACTACTTTACTTACAAAAGCTTTCAGTTATATAGCTAGCTCTCAAAATATCTTCAAAATATCTCACGCTCTTTGACAACTTCAACCACCTTACATAGGCGGCCTGGTCGAGCCATAAATGACCTTTCCATTACTATCCAAATAGGTGTCCCTATTCCTTCCAAGAAAAATGACACGTAGAGAGCCGTTGCAATTGACCCAACTGGTCACAAACGTCACATCCCGCATTTCTTGGGTCGTTAACTGACATTATTGAGCGCCAGTGTTGACTTTTTTGAACAACAGAAACATTGTCGGTCTTCAACCCTGAGTGTCAGATCACAAACCTAAAAAGAAACATAGACACCGACCGACATCACCAACGAACATTACCGACGAGCATTCCCGAGAGACATCCCCGATGAACATTCCTGAGAGGCATTCTCGAGCACTAGTATCACTAATCTGCATATCATTAATCTTCGGTTTCTAGAGCCTTATTACATTTCCAGAGGTTTAAAGACTACCTCAACACACACTTAAGCTATGAAACAACTATCTAGCAACTATGGTGTTTGTTCACCGATTGACCTTAGTCATTATAAAAATGGTGGAACAAAACACCTTACAAACCAACAAGCTTTCTATCCTAAAAATGCTTCTAACCTTAGGTGCTCCTGCACCATGTTGACATCCCCAAAACCCTAGTATTTGATCTAGAAGGAGAACACTTCTCATGCCCTTTGGAGTATTTAGGTGGGCTGAACTCATGCTTCTTGTGCAAGATGGATGGCCACAAAAGGAAAAATTATCAGTTATTAGCCCCTAAGCCTAAACCTCGCCTACCCAACATAAATTTGACCAACATTCATGATCAAGATAACCCTAACATCAATCCCCCATCCCCATTGACACCCAATGTGTTGACCCTCTGTCTACTCCCACCCCAAAAACCCTCCCTGAGCCCCTCAGTCTTGCCCAACCCCATTGTTACTTCCCTTGACGCTCTGTCTGTTTGTTTGGGACTGACTAATTCTAGCCCCAACCCATAGGTCTCACCAGATGACACCTACATTAAGGGCAGAGTCCCTCCTACCCCTAGAAACAAAAACAAAAGGCACTCCAAGAAAGCATAACAATTAGCCTTGGACATAATCAGAAGACTTGAAGGCCCTTTCAAGAGGAGGAGAGGAAATGTTAATGAAAAATTTGTAGTTCAACCTCCCCCTCCTGATGACCCCACCCAGAATTGTATGGATAACACGGGGAGTCTTGTTGAGAAGATCTTAGATGAGGGTAAGCTAGGGGCCAAGGTCAAGGAACAAGATGACATGGATACTTTAGAGGAAGCCACTATTACTATTGGCATTGAACCTTCTATCAAGAGCTCTCTTCATGACTTTGACCTTTTAGTCATCCCAGCCAATCCTCCAAACCCCCCCTTGCCCTTTCTTTATCTGAGCCTTCTAAGCATACCCCCTATTACCCCTATGGGGCTGGATGGTGTTATCTTGAGGGGAGTTTCTACCTCACATATTCACACTCAGGGATCTTCCCTCAAAGAATTTTGTAGTGAACATGGCTTCAATCAAATTGGGTCATTGTCCCATTTGTTGATAGCCCTTAGGAAGATGTCCTCAAATACAATAAAAATAAAATTGTACCTAAAGCCACCAGCTCTCTGCCTAAAGAAGGTAGCCCCATAGAGGAAGGGGACAACTCGGGGCCCCTAAGAGGTGAAAAGAAAAGAGGTAGACCACTATGCTCTAGTAATAAGAAAGAGCCTAGGGATGTTCATCCCAATGAAATCCCTAAATGCTTCTCAAGCTTTAGGAACAATGCTAACCCCCCACATGAGTTATATGGATCTCAAAATTGCCTCTTGGAATATTAGAGGTCTAGAATTCTCAGACTGAAAGTACATAGTCTAGAGGTTTAGAAGAAACAATAAGGGAATTGTTTGTCTGATGCTCCAAGAAGTCAAAGCTAATAAGTTCTCTCTAGGCATCTCTCTCAAGTGCATCTGGAGAGAAGCTACTACATTCTCCACTTCACACAACCGGGGGAAAGGAGGAATTTCCTCTTTCTCAATCCCTTGTGGGCTAAGCAAGTGCTGAAGTGGGGCATCTCACCTTGTAATAGAGCAGTCTGGATCATACTTGAAGACCAGAGCATCAAATTTGTTATATGATCTGTATATGCCCCAAATGACTATAGGGAAAGGACTGAACTTTGGAGGTGGATTTTTTTGCTTGAATACATCCCTTGGATTGTGGGGGGAGACTTTAATATGGTTGTCAACCCTCTAGAAAAATTGGGGGGAAATAAATTGGAATGGAAAGGCAGTGAACAATTCTTTTGGAAAAAATTCCTAAACAAACATAAACTCACCGATCCCTTAAGTGGCTGCAAAGATGACCATAAAGACATATGGTACACCTGGTGCAACTACCAACAGACCAATAAAATAATATACTCTAGATTGGATCGATTCTACTTTAACCAGGAAGCCTTTAAGTGTCAAAAAGATGAGGTGGGCAGAGCTGTCAGAGTCATCCCCTACACACTCTCTAATCACCGCCCAATCAGTGCCAGATTCCTATCCTTTGGACTCATCCCTAAGAGAAGCCTAGGGCATGACTCCTTATTCCTCAACACCTCCCTTCTAGATGATCTAGGAATTGGAAACGCGGTCCTCATGATTAAGTGGTTCAATGACATTGTGGCTAATCACTCTAGTGCTAGAGATAAGTGGGCCCAAAACATTACCAGTTGGAGATCCCTCTTCCAAACTACAGGAGGAAAGAAAGCCAGAGATGCTAGATGGGCCGACGGTGTTCTACAAGATGAGATATCCAGGGAAGAACTTGACCTACAACACAATCCCTCCTCAGAAGAACTCATTCTAAAAATGTCTAGTACGAAGGATGAACTAAGGAAAATTCAAAGCTCAAAGCTCAAGGGCATTAAGATTAGATACAGGTCCAACTAGATGGAACATGGTGATAGAGGAGCAAAGTTCTTCTTCAACCTCCTTAAGTTGAAAGAATCAAGTGGAAAGATTGAGTAAATTTGGGCGGAAGGAGACAAAATTACTGATCTGAAACATATTCTCCTCTCCTTCAAAGACTTCTACCACAAACTTTTCACATCTGAAGATAGTGGTCCTGAGATGTCAGAAGCTGCCAAAATCAGTCAAGTGATCCCCAAAAAATTTAGTGAGGAGGACTCTACCTTACTTAGTTTGCCTATTAAATTGGAAGAGATCAAGGATGTCATTACTCATATGGCTCTGGGCAAGGCCCCTGGACCAGATGGGATACCCATAGAATTCTACAAGAGGAATATAGATTGGATTGGCCACAACCTAATGGAGGTTTACAATGAAGCCTTTAAGCAGGGATCCTTGGGGAAAGACATTAACCGCGATCTGATTAAACTTATCCCCAAAGAAGGTGATAAATGTCTGATTAAGAATTGGAGACCTATCACTCTTCTTAACACCTCTACAAATTCATCGCCAAAGTCTTGGCTACCAGACTCAAAAATGTGATTCCCAATATAATTGACTATAGCCAGACAAGTTTTGTGAAAGGCAGATTTATACTAGAAAATGTGGTAACTTGCTGGGAAGCCATGGAATGGGCTTGAGAATCTAAGAAACAATCATGCATGCTCCTTCAAGATTATGAAAAAGAATATGATAGGATAGAATGGGGGTTCATCTACGTGATGATGAGTTCACTGGGCTTTCCCAACCACTTTATTAATATGGTCAAAAATTTAATGAATGGAGCTCTTGCTATGGTGGAAATAAATGGTAGGAGATCGGAAAGCTTTATGCTGTCCAGGTCAATAAGACAAAGGTGCCCACTGGCCCCTGCCCTCTTTGTTATTGTTGTCAAAGCAGTGAGTCGCCTAATTACAGATAACTCTATCATACCTAGAGTGAGGGGAATCCAACTTCTTGAAGGCAAACAGATCTCAAACATCCAGTTTGCAGATGACACTGCTTTATTGCTAAAATTGGAATTTGATAACGTGTCCCACTTCGTAGATAAGATCAACCTATTTTGCTTTGCTTCAGGCAGTAAAATATCAATGGAGAAATCTCTATTTCTGGGGTGGTCTATTGAACCCCCAATCTGGTTCTCTTGATGGAACTTCAGATGGGAAGGACTAGATTTCCAAGTCAAATACCTTGGCATCCCATCCTCCCTTAACCCTAACCTTAAGTCATGTGGGACTAGGTCAAGAACAAAGTGGAAAAGAAGCTTGGCAAATGGGATAATCAATACCTCTCCTTGGCTGGCAGAGTTCAAGAGTGTCAAAAGATCATGTCTTCCTACACTATTTACTTCTCCTCTACTTGGATTTTCTATTAGTACCAATTCAACCACCTTCAGAAGATTATTAGGGATTACCTTTGGTTAGATGGCAGAGGTAACAAGACAGGGCATGCAGTGAAGTGGGAGTGGTGCACTAAAAGAAAAAGGAAGGATGGATTAGGGCTAAAGGACCTCACAATTCAAGGCATCTCCCTAGAAACTAAATGGATATCTAAAGCCTTGGAGGGTGATGAACCTTGGAAAGCCCTTATTAGGAACAATATAGTAAGAGGTTACCCCAAGAAAGGCAAACTCTGAAGGAATCTAACTATGAACGACATCATAGCAGGGGAGATCAATATCACTGTCCAAGGCTCAATGGTCTTCAGGTCAATCTGGAAAGCCTAGAACTCTGTCAAACAAATTATTACAGACAACAACATGTTCCACTGTCATGGTAAAATCTGTGGCAATAGATCCATTTGGTGGAATCTAACCATCAGAGACAAACCTTTGGCACTACTTCAGGAATGTTCAGCCATAAAGTGGAATGAAAAAGGCATTTCATGCCTTGCAGACATATTTCAGGATGACCAACTTGTATAACGGGAGGAAATAAAAAGTAGATTTTGCCTCCCCAACTCCTAGTTTAGGACCTACTCTATTATCAAGGACTCTTGTGTTGATCTCTTCCTCCATAAACAGTTGCATGTTAATAGTGACTGCCACCTCCAGTTCAGATGGTCTGATGGGACCTTGATCACTAAGACTAGCACCAAATAGATATATGGTGTCCTCACAAAAGACTCCTCCATATTTCCCCACCTCAACTCATGTTAGAACCTCAATCTTGAGCCTGGCACATGGACTAAAATCTTCTGCAACCTCTGGATCTCCCTCTCTGAGCCTAAAATCAAATTCTTTATGTGACGTCTTCTCCTGCACATGTTGCCTTTTAGACTGCCTAATGGTGAGCCCAGTGTCTGCTCCTTCTGCCCTCTCCCCGAGTCATTGAGTCATACTTTCTTCAGTTATCCCTTTGCCATTAGTGTCTGGAAACTCTTTGGTTTTCCCCAACATTATGCAGCCTCTGTTGTGGATATTATTTATGGTCGTATTGATGATTTGAAGCAACCTTTTAAAAGTTTTTTTGCAATTATTTCTAATTTAGTTATGTGGAACATATGGAAAAAGAGGAATGATAATGTGTTTGGTGGAAATTTTAGAAGCCTTACTGAGTCTCTTAAGAGACTCATATTCCATGAAATTATTGTGCAGGTCATAGTTGTGATAAAAATCAAAAGGAAAAAGCTAGAAGACCTATTCAAGGATGACATGGTCAGATTGGGAGCATGGGAGGTATCCCATGGGCACACTTGGACAAATGAATCATAGGAACTGGCCCCCTTCAGAGCTTCCCTTCACAACTTTATGGTGGAAGTTGAAGCCCTAAACAAAGAGGAGAGACCAATCATCAATGTTGTCCCACTCAATGTTATACCAGGCCCAGAAGTTCCAGTCGATGTACCCCTGGCTCACCCATATGAACAACATATCAGGAAAGATGAGGTGCTCAAGTGGATGGAAGGCCAACAAGGATGGGTAGCATGGGTACCCTTTAGTGATGGAGATTTCATATGATGTTGTCTGTTAATGCAACCCTATTTTGCATAATCATTTTGTATAATTTGTAAACTTAGTCTATTTTATCTCTAGCTGGTCTAGTTCCTTTTCAGTCATGTCAATCAGGTGTTGTTGCACATGTATGTCGAAAAGCTGTATAAACTACCATTCATATATGTTTGGTGCTAATTTTGGTAACTAGGTAAATCTTGACACCTGATTGTAACCGTTTTTCCTATATATATATATATATATATATATATATATAATCACCTAATGTAATGTGACATAAAAGAGTTGTTCTTGTACACCATTTGAAGAGATGATCAAAGAGAGTAAATTTAGGCATTAATTTAGGATACATGACTATTATTAAGAGAGTTCACCATGTAAAATCTTTTTGTCACAAAGATCATTCTAGATCTTCATTATGTACAACTTTCAAAATTAGCACATAACAAAACCCTAAATCTTGTACTAGGTTGTATGATGTAATTAGATTTCCATAATTCATGAGGTTGCCAATGCTAATTTTATATATTCATTCTTATGAGGATGCAATGGATGGGTCTTTTTGTTCAGATGGACATGTATGTTAAATGTCTATTTATGTTATGTTCTTGAAGAGATGTACACATGATATATATGCAATTTGAATTGTTTAAAATTTATGAACTTTTGTTCAAAAGTGAAATGCATGTTGAAGAAGTTTTAAATGTTTAAATATTTTAAATTTATATGTAAATGCATGAATTAACATGTTTTCATTTGAAGTAAGTATTTTCATTTGAACTAAGTATTTCAAAATTTAGATAGATAAATTATGTAAAAATTTAATTTATTCGAAATTATTTTCAAATGTACATGTGCACATGTATATTAAATATATAGATAGTTTTTAATTTATTGAAACATGTTCTTTTTCAACACGTGTGTGTGTGTGTGTGTGTGTGTATTCTATTGAATGTACACATGTATGTGCCCACTTGCAGTGAGCAGTTTTTTATCTATATTACATTTGTGTCATATGGCTTCTAGTGGTTAAGATCCTAGCATTCACAATATTTAGGCCTCATGAGCATCCTCTGACCACCATGGTACCCTACACAGTCAAGATAGTAGTAGACAAGAGACTATCTCGAGGATGCACGTTGCTCTAGCTGCGCTAGTGTGAACATTGCAAAATAGTGCTATCCTCCCCAATAGGGAGAAATTGACATCCATTCACACTGAGTTGATGAGTATGATTAAGAAGGTTAAATCATACAATCCATATGATGATACATCTTGTAATATATAAAAATGTGTAAGGTAGAAAATGTGTATGTTTGGCCAAGATGTAACATAAGAGATCTTACATTTAAGAATGGATGATTATAGATGTGTGTGTGTGTGTGTGTGGAGGGTGGGAGTGTTCTCTTAACATCAAATTTATTAAAGGGAAGATCCAAATTGATTAACCCTAAACAAAGGATCAATGCATAAATGAATCAACCTATCAAAAATAGAGATAAAGAGGAAAACCCTAATTCCCATTTATAGAAGAGAATATGTGTGCAAGTTTTAGATAGATTGGTAACCTTAATTGAATTGAATAGGAGGAATGTATTAACCTTAAAATATTGCAGATCTAAAGAATGCTATTTTCTGAAGCCTGTGTTGAGTTTCTGGAAAGTCTGAGACCAGATTTGGAATAGAAACACAGAGACGGACAAAACCCAGAAATATTTTTCTTTTCTAAGATAGTTCTAATTTGTACCCTCAAGTCAATGTCACCATTGGCCAAAATTTCTGATTGCGCCCTAGGGCAGAATCGACCTAAAAAGTCTTAGACTAAAATTCTATTTTCGGATCCCAAAAGTTTGCTAAAAAGGGTATCTGAATCTCTGTCCCAATCTGCTATTTTGAACTTGTACCTGCAAGAAAAAAGATTTGTTTGTTGGGGGGAGGGGTTTGCCTTAGTCAAACCCCGATTTAGGAATTAACCTTGAAATCAATAATTGAAATAAATAATGCTTGCAAGTAGTAGAAGTAGGTCTAATAATGAAGCTATGATATTCAAAAAGATATGCAATTATATTTTGAATGCAACAAGTATGTAAATATGAAAGATTGGACTCAATTAGAAATGATAAACCTCCATTATTATATACTTTGAATCCACCTTGAAGGGAGAATGAATGAGTCTTGAGGATGCACAAAGGATCTTGAAGGAAGATCACTCCACCATGATGGATAGATCTAGGGTTTTTAATGATGAATCTTGAATGCTTGAATCAAATCCCTTCAAAGGCTTGAAAGCTTGAATCCTTGATCTTCAATGGAGAACTTGAATGCTTGAGAGGAAGACTTGAACACCTTGAAAACTTGGAAATATGTAGGACAATGGATTCTTGAATTATCCCTTTTGCACTTAGAGCTCACTTAGGATTGCTTCTTGAGTCTCGTGATTAGAGAAAATGAGAGGAGAAAGCTTCCTTTTATATGAAATTAGGGCACAATCTTCTAGAGAGGCCAACATAGGATAATTAAATCCTAATTGGACCTATGTTAAATATAATTTAATAATTTTTGCTTCAGAACCCAAAACAGTCAACCCGAAAGCGGGAAATGAATTTTTGATGACCTCTGACAGCCGACAGACTTCCAGATTGGAAAGGGGGACCCAGGTCAAGGTCAACCTTGACCCAGGGAGTCAAGACCCCTAGAAAACATGCTAGTTGGGATGGGAGGTGTCCGGAGAGGCCCAATCAGGGTCCTAAACAGACATAGAAGTAAGAGAGGATGCAATAATGAGGGGACAATGTGATGGTGGTAAAAAAAATCCCCTAATGAGGGCTAAACATTCTTAACATTGAAGTGCTTCCGTTTTAAGACGATACATTAAGCCCCCACTTTAGCGGGAGTATGAAAATCGAACATACTCGCGATAAAGTTTAGAAGGAAGACTCTGGTGGATCACAAGGTAGAACATCACTAAGTCAAGGATATGAGCCCCCAGACCAAGGATTCTAACTCAACATACATACATAAATATATGGAAGTAAAGAGCAATTAATCATAGAAAACATACATGATTACATAAGTAAGACAAGAGCAACACTATATATAACATAGCTTCATGATCTAATCCTACTAGCATGAAAGCGAAAAGAGAGAAAAGAGACAGTGATTACCTCACCTAGTAAGATGCCCACCTTACCATGAATCTCCAAGGAGGGAGAGCCCAATAGGTTCACCCATAAACGGTGCTTTGTAATTGTAATGCGTCTTCTAACGACTTTTTAAAATATCCATAGATCCACATTCTTGTATCACTATGAAAAATGTATAAAATGCATGTCTTTTCAGGATTTAGCAACTTATGTGCATTACCTTCCAAGGATTTAGCATATTGTAAAATTTAAAATGCGTATCTCTTAAGAATTTAGCAACTTATGTGCGTTACCTTCCGAGGATTTAGCAAAAATAAAAATAAAAATGCATGTCTCTTCAAGATTTAGCAACTTATGTGCATTACCTTCTGAGGATTTAGCATGTTGTAAAATGTAAACTAATGCAAAATATAGTATAAGGGAAACCCTATATACATTTTGGTTTTCTTCCTTACCTTTTTCATTCATATCAAGCTTATAAACATCGCAAGATTGTCGAGTTAAGCATGCCTCAGATAGATCTTAACTGTGGTCTTTTTCTCACTCCTTCTATACCTCCTTTATCCAATACTGCTAACTCTATTACTCAACCTCCCAGTATAGCTTCTTAGCCTACTGTGAATCCTACCAATCCTCCTACAGAACCTGTGATGGAATCAGTGGTTATTCCTCCTAGTTCTCCACATGTGTCAAACAAATTAAAATGTAATAAATCTGCTAACGAACGTCATAAGAAGTGTAGAGATAATGCTAGGGTCCGTGCTTCTCTTCTTCAAAATTCTTTACCTTCTTTCGATCAACCTATGCCTGATGTGTTGGAAGAAGTCAATATTCACAATGAGGGTAAGATGAATGAGTATGATGATCCTATTTGCATCTTAGATCCCATTTTAATTAATCTTGATGAGGAAGATACTCTAGATGATCCTATTGATCTTAGTGATGAATATGAGGCCATTGATCTTGATATTGATTTACCTCATATGCTTTCAACTCAATTGACAATTACACCTAGTATCAAGCAACGCGCCTCAAGAGGATCCTTGTTTGGAACTGGCTATTATTCCTACTATATTGGATATAGTCCCTCTTGCGAGTTTCCCACCTTCCCTAAATGACATAAACCAAGATGGGGAAAGTAGGCGATGCGCCTGATTGAATTATCCTTCATGGTAGCCATTTTTTGTGTTTGCATGTTGTACTGTGTTTCTCCCATAATATGTTTGCTAAATGTTTGTTAGACTCTTTTATACGACCCCTGTTACATTTTTGGTGCAAGGTGATAAAGGAATCAAACCTGTTGTATAATTCCTCTATATGTATCTCTATTTCTTCTATATGTTGTTTTCATGTTATGTTGTACTTGTGCTATGGTTCGTAAATATTTTCCTTGTGTAGTCTGCTTGGATCTGCGACATGGTAGCACTAATTCTTTTTGGTCTCCATGTTATGGTCCAAAAAGACTCTTCTTCATAACTCTTGAGTTTTCTTTCCTCCATTGTGATTTTAGTTCTACTTTCTTTGGGGAATGATGTCAATTCATTTGCAATAATATCATATCTATATGCACATGTTATTTTATGATCATACTGACCCCACAGTAGGTGGATCCCTTATGTGTTTTTTGTATGCTTATGTGATATTTCCCTTGAGTTGTCTTCGTTTGGGGGCATCTCGTAGTGGAAACGTAATCAGTAGGGTTGTTTATGTTTCTATCAAAGCCATTGCTCCTATTAAAGTGTTAGCAATGACTTTAACGTGGGGGCATACGCACTACTCACCTTTTGCACACACACACACACACGTTCAAAATATTTTCAAAACTTAAAATTTTTTCCCTTTATGGATTAAAGACTAATCCTTAAAGCATGGACATTTTACTTTTTAGGATCTCTTGATCCCTCTAGTTTAAATTTACACGGAACTCTTGATCCCTCTAGTTTCAAATTACAATGTTTTGATCCCTTAAGGTTGGAAGGTGTCCTTAAGAATAGATCTCCCTGATGGGTTGACTAGTGAGTAACCACATTCACTAGGCGGTTCAACTCCATCTTTCCAGTTGCACTTTTGCCTTGTATGGTTCACAATGGGACATAAGTTATCATTAGGTGGGGTAACCATACCCTCTCTATCTATTTCTCCTTAACTGGTGATGTCTCTCTTATCATGATCTTAGGGTTGATAAAGAATTAAGTCCCTTGGGGGCTTGAGGATTCCTTTGTCCCTTGTGATTCCAATAAGATTATCTATTCTTTATGATCTCCTTTACCAAGAGTTTGTATTAAGTCCATACTCTTGCTAAAGTGGGGGCTAAATGTATAGTCAAAAAATGGAAGCACTTCCATGGTAGACCAGTTTAGCCTTCTGAGTAAGTGGTTAGGGGTCATGTCAAGCGCCTTGAATGGGTTCCTGACTTTGATATGGCTTTATCCCCCTGTTCTGCCCCATTTCCACTTTTTCCAACCTATTTCTGGCACCCCAGACTGAGAAACTGGGACTTTGACCTCAGGGTCAAGGTCGACCTTTTTGGGTCAAGGTTGACCTCGACCTCGACCTAGGTCACAATCAACCTTTTCCAGGCCTGGGGTTCAAATTTTAGAATCACAGGGTTTCTGGATGTCGGTCTTTGGAAAAAGTTAATTCCCGCTTCCGGGTCGGCTGTTTCAGACTTCAGGACAACAAATCTTAAATTATATTTAACATAGATCCTCTTTTAGGGGCATGGGTCCAATTATAATTTAATTCTCCTATGTCAGCCTCTCTAGAATATTGTGCCCTAATTTCATATAAAAGGAAGCTTTCTCCTCTCATTTTCTCTAAGACTTGATAACCATGAACTAGGATCATCAAGCATAATTGCAATAACTTTCAAAGACTTGAAGAGTGAATTTGAAGAAGCAATATTTGAAGAAAGCCAAGTAGCCATTGAAGCATTCATCCATTTCTCAAGCACTCATTTTCATCAAGGAGATCCATTGGTGACCATTGAAGGATTCAAGCTCCATGGAGCCCTCTTGTTGAAGATTTCTCCATCCATATTCCTCCAAGCCTCTTCCAATTCAAGAACCCATTCAAGATTGGTGTTGAAGATCTACAAGCAATTGATTGAAGACATCCTACATTCTCCATTCTACATTCTACATCCATACTTCTAGATTCAAGGATTTGAATCCTCTACAAGGACTTTTACATGAGTAAGGTGAATTGTTTCATTTTTTTTGTTTATTTCTAAAATTTCAATTATATATTTGAGGTTGATTCCAAAACTAGGGTTTGACCAAGGCAAACCCCTCCCCCAACAAACAAACCATTTTTCTTATAGGTACAGGTTCGGAACAACAGATTGGGTCGAAGATTTGGATACCCTTTCTGGCAAACTTCCAGGATCCGAAAATAGAATTTTAGTCTGAGATTTTTTATGTCGATTATGCCCTAGGATGCAATCGGAAATTCTGGCAAATGGTGACATTGACTTGAGGGTACAAATCGGAACTATCTCAGAACAGAAAAAGATTTCTGGGTTTTGTTCGTCTCTGCGTTTCTATTCCATATCCGATCTCAAATTTTCCAAAAACTCAACACGAGCTCCAGAAAACAACATTATTCATATCTACAATATTTTAAGGTTAGTGCATTTCTCCTATTCAATTTAATTAAGGTTATCAATCTATCTAAAACTTGCACACATGTTCTCTACTATGCACGCGTGTGCGCGCGCGCGCACACACACACACACATTAAAATTAATTTGAACCAGGTACAAGACACTACGATGGATGCTACATATGGAGATTTAGAGGAGCCTACTGATCTCATTCATCACGATACAAATGTAAAATAATTTAAATTATTTATAATTTATTTGTTGACTTTAAATGTACATTTTAAAAAAAGATTGACATAATATTAATTAAATTTGTAAATTATTACATTTACATATAGACTCAGGTCCAGTGGGATGAGGATCCACACATGCCTTGACACAATGGTGATGGCGATCATTGATGTTTGTGATCTATATACATGTTTTACATTGATCTACAGACATTTACATTGATATGTATGTTTTACGGTTATATCTAGACATTTACATTGATACATGTGTTTTGTATGTTGATGTACATACATTTACATTGATACATGTTTTACATTGATCTATAGATATTTAAATTGATACATGTGTGTTTTATGTTGATATCTAGACATTTGTACATTAATACGTGTTTTACATTGATATATATATATAGACATTTACATTGATACATGTTTTACATTGATCTGTAGGTCCATTTACATTGATATGTATGTGTTTTACGTTGATATAAACATTTACATTAATTTACACATGTTTGATTTTCATTTTAAAATTGATATCTAGACATTTGTACATTGATACATGTTTTACATTGATCTATATAGACATTTACATTGATACATGTGTATCTAATCCTACAAATTACAAATTTTCTCAAACTTGAAAATAATTCAAAACCTAATCAAAATAAATTCAATATAGAAGATCAACATACCTAATCAATCTAAGTAATCTTGACCTTTTATTCAATTTCTAAAATCAATCTAAAGTGCCAATCTAGTATAATCAATTAATTGATACAACAATCTAATTGAATAATCTAAGATCAATTTATTAATCAATCTTTAAACAACCTTAAAATCGATCTAAAATCAATCTAATCTAATCAATTGAAAAAAGTATTGAAATGTCCAATCAATTAAAATTTAATTTACCTAATCATAGATAATCATTTTCTAATATCAATAGATTTAATTTATCAAAAAATTACACAAGTGTACACACAATTTTTGAACTTGAACAAAGTATCTTGATCTAGAAACAGAAATAATAAAGTCCAAACCAAACTATCAATAATTCAAAACCTAATCAATAGATAATTTCAAACAATCTTTAATCAATTTATTATGCACCCTTAAGCCCTATTATGCACACAGTTAAGCCCTATCTAAAATCAATCTAATCTAATCAATTGAAAAAAGTATTGAAAGGTCTAATCAATCAAAATTCAATTTACCTAATCAATAGATAATCAATTTCTAATATCAATAGATTTATTTTTTCTAAAAATTACACAAGTGTACACACAATTTTTGAACTTGAACAAAGTATCTTGATCTAGGAAAAAAAGAAGTCCAAACCAAACTATCAATAATTCAAAATCTAATCGATTGAAAAAAGTATTGAAATGTATTAAAAAAATATTAAATAAAATTCAAAAACTAATCAATAGATAATTTCAAACAATCTATAATCAATTTATTAATCAATCCAAACAACCTTAATCGATATATAGATAAAGTTGATCTAATCTAATCAATTGAAAAAAATATCAAGCTTCTTGGTCTAATCAATTAAAATTCAAAACCTAATCAATATAATTTCAATCTAATCATGAATTTCAAATCATTTATAGCTCATGATACATGTAGTCTAGATCCTCTCTATCCTTTATTATCTCCAAACGTTTTTCATGTTTTTCAATAGTTAACTTCCACTTTTGGTTTCCACGTCCTTTTTTTGGCACAATATCAAATTGCAATTTTGTCGCTATAACCAAGTGACTATAATCTAGAACTCTCTGTCCACACATGTATTCAATAAATTGAACTCAATTTTTGTCAATCTTAGATTGTTGATAATAGGTTCCTTCAATAACAACTGAACCAGTTGGATATTGTTGTCCATCACCATCAACAATTTCTTATGGCAACTTGTATTTTTCTTTGGTGCATCTTAGTAGATAATAATCTACACCTTCTGCATTCTCGGGATCCCCAACCAAAACAAAAATATCACATGTGCAATTTATATGTAAAAATGAATTATATATATATATATATGTCAGCACACACCTGTAACAACTAAATAAAAAACACGTTCATAATCAGCTGAATATATAGGATCATGGATGTCTATGTCATTGTCATTATCTTAATAAGGAGGCATTCTGATTAACTTTTTCTGATCCCATTGTGAAACATATCCATTTGCAATATTAACACATTGACTCATCATGTTGTTGTTAACACAATCTTCACAAAAGCATGATTTATCTCTTTTTGAATTAGTGGAGGCTTGTGTTGTCTTGTAGTAATCACTTGATGTAAACTTCTAATTCCAACAATTGATTGACAATTGTAAGGATTGGATCGATTGATATCTTAACAAATTATAAATTTTAAATAAATTAAAGTTAGATCTCTCAGTTCGATTATGAAAAATGTGAAATGCATGTACATGTTATATATCTAGACGAGCAACTTTCAAACACATGTGACCTAGATAATTTAATTTTTAGAATTTGAGTTTGAAAAATGAAAGTTTTAAATACCTATCACTTACCAAAAGTAACGTTTATTGTGTTATGTGTCTCAAGTAGCGAAATGATTTCGACACCATTCAAAAAAATTCTTTGCATTCTCTATCATGTTACCTAGATATATTTAACAATTCAGAACACATATATAATTAGTTTATTTCTAGAAAATGAAGATTAAAGAACGCATGTGTACATATAGTATACTACAAATAAGTTGAATATCAAATGTATAGACATACCTTGAAGTTCATGTTGTCGGAGTGCACACTTCACAGATGCTCCCGCTCTATCATGCTCTCCTTTTCCATGTCCGCTTTCAAAGAAGTTCCAAAGAAACTTAACATTGTGTCTAGAATGTTGCATGGCTACCCAATTAAAGGCTTTTGTAGACTTAAATTGACCTGCACAATTTAAAGTTAAAAACTTATATATACACACACATGAACATTTAAATTACACACACACACACACACACACACACGAAAATAATTTGTACTTACCCGCACACCCATTAGACTAGATCTAGTGTCGTGAAGCATTTATCCTGTGATTTGCAAGATTGTGGAAAAACATGCCGAAATAATGAGCCGCGTAGCTCCTATCATGAACCTTATCATTGATGATATAGAAATGAACCTCCTTGATGATAATGCGTTCATTTTGATCTATAATTTATATCTCATCCAAATCAAATTGTGCATGTCTATAGGTCACATGCACAAATATTGCAACTTGATCAGAATGACAATATTGACTTTGGAGCTCTGTTTGAGGGGAAAATGTATAGTTCTCCGCAAAATCTACAAATGAAAGAATACAACCAGGTGGGAAACAATTTTTTGAATCATGAAACTGTTTATCTTTCCATCATGCACCATGACAATGTTGGATATGTGGATAAATCATAGATCAAAATCTGTCCATGAACTGAAGGTATGGTAATTCACTCTCCTTCAATGCAATTTTTTGTATTCTTGTCCTGTCTTTGTTTGGTATCTCTCATATTCAAATCTCTTCCACTAGACTAGTGTTGTAACATCAATATTATCAAATTCTAAGGGAAATTTCTGTAAATTTTCACAATCATTGTATTCATTTTTTATACAGTGGACATTGAATTCATCTGAGTCTTCTGATTTATCACATAAAATGGACTTCACAAATTTTGTTGTACTTCTAGGAACCATATCTAGATTAAGTACTACCATAACCTTTTTATATGATTGCAAGTATAAGTGAAACTCAACATGATTTCGACAACAACATGTTTCACGAACCTTATTTATGCATATGAAGCAAGGGCACAAAATCTCAAACATTCTCTGACCTATTTTCACATATGAAAATTCTTATTTGAATGCTTCAAACACTTCACTTTGTGTAGTATCGACAAAATGTTTGGATGTGAAATCTTCATACTGGTCTCTTCATCTTTCATCTGTATAGTGTCCCTTCTATTGGAAGAAACACGAGAGTGGTTGGTCCAAAATTCAATGACCTGTCTTCTTACATCTTCATAAATTTTGTCTTTTTGAGGAACTCTACAAATTCGTACCCAATTCTTTTCAATGTCCATATCCAACATATTTCTCTTCCTAATATATCTCTAAACAATTCTTTGAGATACCTTGAGTAAATCAGAAACTGCTCGAACTTGATTTCTATGTGTCAATCTCTTACTTGAAATCATAGTCATCAATGCTCTTCTAACAGCATTTGAATCATATCCTCCATGATTTGTTCTGTTAACAATGTTCAATGCATCTTGTAAATTTTCAATTATTGTTTCTTTTACTTGACCTCCTACAATTTTCCTATTATCAACACCCAACAACTCCAAAAGTGGAGTCATTTAGCTTTTCCTGAATAACTTTGCAAACAATTGTGATTTTTCCACCAAATTTTTATCCTCAAAATATTCCTTCCACATGTTTTTGAGATGCAATTTAATAGTTCTTTCAGGTACGAGATGCTCCAGTGCAATTTGACTGACAAGTGATTCCTCATTCATCTCCATCAAATTTTACATTGTAGGATAAATATGTATACCTCGACTACTACCAATATCCTCCCCTAGTTGAGTTGCACCTTCTTCAACATCGATAGGTTCTTCTTCAACATTGACCAGTTGCTCTTTGATAAGTTTCGTATGACCTTTCATTTGGTCACCCCTTTTACAATCATATTTCCTTGTTCTAGTCCTTTTAATTCCCATTGCTCAAATAGAAGCAAGATTTTTTCTTTTTGCTTTAATCCTTCTTGACTAAAAAACTTGCTTTCACACTCCTCCGAAAACAAAAATGCCTTTGTAGCTTCCCCGAAAAAATGCCTCCTAGCTTCAAATCCCTTATATTATAAAATAAGAAATAAAACTCGCAATTGATAATCTTTTTTTTAAAATAACTTTTATATATACCATTCTCTTTAAAAGGGTGGGTCACCCACATGACTGCTCATGGGGGGCCGACCTCTAAGGGTACTCAGCCTAGTTTGACTCGGCCGAATCCTACTTGTTTGAGTCTACCTATGTGGCATGTCATGTTGGCAGCCAAACCTCCAAAAATACAAAAAACTAGAAGTTTTCACTTTTGGTGTTCCTTTCTCTGGTCAAAATAGAAAATGTAAAAAAACTAAAAGTACCCTTTTCTGGATCTCAAAACTACAATTCTTGACATATAAATTTTATATTATTTCGACTATAAAACATTGAATAAATTCGCTAAAAACTACATGTAGGTGTATATAGCTTTGAGAAGTCATTGATTCGGAAAATGTAAAAAAAATGCTAAATCAATTCATTTTAAAAAAAAAATCATAGGTAGCACTAGAAAAGAGAGTCCTTTTCAATAATATGCAATTTATTTGGTTTTTGATATAGTTTTGATAGGGGAAAAGTGGCAGGAGACAAAACTTGTTGATTTCAGGTAAGTTCGACTTTGAATACTTATAACGGGAAAACTATAGATCAAAAACACTTCTTTTTTTTTGCACTAGCTATACATGTCATCTAAAACATATTCTGAAATTGGAGGAAAAAACAATGTTTTACTTATAATGATTTGGTGGGAAGTAAACTCCATGATTTGCAGTATTTTTTAGGAAATGAAAAAATAGACCTAAAAATTTCAAAAAATATATTAATCTTTTTTCAAATTTTTTTTAAAAAAATTATAGACATAAAATTCATCCCATTTCACACATTTCATTAGTTTACATCATCTTCAAATTCTCAACAAAAATGTGACTTTTATGCCCTTGAAGTTTTACTGTTTTGGTGTTGTTAACTTTTTCCTTTGTAAAAGGTTGATAGTTTATTGTGCTTCTACCCCTTTCAATTTTAGAAGTTTCCCAAATGACTGACATGTCAGTTTAGTTAACTGACTCTCTCAACCAATGGTCTTCTTTGCACATGGATTGTGCTTCTTTGAGTTAATATTGTTTGCTCTTTGAAGTTCAATCTTGATCGTCGGTTCGAGAGAGATTTCCTATAAAAGAAGGCTTCATTTTCATTACAAGGGATCCAAGAATTATTAGTAGAGTTATTATGCTTTTTTTTTTTTTTTCATTAATCATTTAAGCATTTAGTATATTTTACATGTTTCAAGCATTTGAATTCATAATCTAGGAACACTTCATTTTGGGTTTTAAAATTAATTAAGCTAATAATTGGATGAATCTTTGTACTTGCATCATAGAATAGTCATTTTTGAAAATCCTTCGTTTAAACGGTGTCAAGTCACTAGGTTTGCGATGATCTGAGAGAAAATTCATACTCCTGCCTATTAGAAGGCAGTAGGTTGATTTAGATTAATTTGTTATTTTCATAGTTCAATGCTTTCCTGGAATTGATCATGCAATGACCTATTGAAGTGTCTGTGTTGTTTAGAGGTCCTTATTTCACACACACAATATACTGATCAACTATTAGATAACTCTATTGTAGTTATAATAATTTTGATAATAATAAAAGAAGTTGAAGGAATCCAACCCTTTACAAACTCTAGTGTTATGAATTGTATGTCTTTAGAATTTTGCACTTAGTTTGGACCCACTTTAGTGGTTGTGCCTATTGTGTACCTAAGTCATGCCTGATTGTGCTTAATTTAAAGACTGTTCCATAGAATTGGATTATTTCCCTACTCATGACTTTTCTCCTAGCTCAAAATGCTATGACTAGGGCACCTAATGCCCTTGTCCAAGTAGTTTGGCCCTAAAACTTGAAATGTGAAGGTCAATTATGTAAGTGGCAGGAATTTTCCCTTCGATGTCGACCATTGCAGAAAATTATATCCAAATAATTGTAATTTGCATAGAAACACAATTCCCTCTCTCATTTAAAAATTTAACCATCAACTATCATCCTATGAGCATTCAATCAAACACATTTGAGTCAATTGAGCACAAATACGCAATTAAGGAGAAAGAAGCATTCAAGCATACATCTTTGTTACAACAAAAATGATTAGTCATATTATGTTGCTCCACGATGAAGGCATAAATTAATATCTTCTAGCAACATCAATCCCTATGTGAGACTTCATGTCAAGAGTTTCATATTTGAGGTAATAAAAGTTAATTCAAGGATTTCCATTATTGTTTAGCCTTTGTTCTCCATAGAGAAAGATTTGTTTTACATCAATCATAGTTGTTGTGGAGGTGGAAGCACCAACACGAGGTTTGACTTACACAAGCCCCTATATAACACAACCCTTATTCCTTGTTTTTGTGTGTTCAAGTTTAGATTCAATAGAAAAAGTGTTACCCGAGAGTAAAGAAGACTGTTACAAGTTGCGATAGACTTTGAACAGATGAAAAAGCTTAGACTAATACAAAGTTTACACGTATTTGATTATTTTTATTTCAATTTTTAGGAGACAAATTTATAAGATCTCTTGACTACAATTACGCTCCTTTATGTTTGTACAACCCTTAGAATGGGGTGTCCAACACACTAGTTTGATACATTCAAGCTCAGTTTGCAAATCCAAGTTCCTTTTTGTGTCTTATTTCCAAATCTGGTCTACTATGTTTGCTTTTTGTTTTGCAATTTGTTGTTATTGCTAAAAGTCTTGATTTTTATATCATTTAAACCTATATTATACATACACTCATCTCAATTCCACTGGAATTTCAAAAAGGGAACACAGATCCAAGTGTTCAACTCTCCTAGTAGGATTGTAGTCGAACCTATTTATGTTCCCCAATGATTTGTGTGGATATTTGAGATTTGAGTTTGTATGCATAAGCTAGGGTCTCATTATCTAACAATTTACAAGCAATACCCTAAAACCTAAGAGATGAATGATTAAGAAAAGAAAAACCATAAAACATAGAATAACTTTTCATGAACAAAAAAATGATCAAATTACAAACAATAAACTTACAACAAAACAATGACACACATATACACAAAACCAAGATATCCACAAAGTTGTAACCACAACTCAACTACCAAATAAAGCACACACACAAGAAGCACCTAACTAATGCACATCCTCACACCCTTAATATTTTTTATTAATACAAGCAAGAAACAAAATTCTTGAACCCTATACAAAAGGAGCCCCAAGGGTAAAACTAAAATGACCTTAGAATGGGAAAAACCAACACATTATTGTTATATTAACATAATATAATAGTATAATAGTTCAATTTTATCATAAAAAAAAAGAAATCAGGGAAGTAAAATACTTAAGGGGCAAGAGATCCCCATTCCTCAAAGAACTTATACATATCCTCAAAAATTTTCAAATTATCGACATCCTTCACACTCTTATTTAGCTCCAAATTTTGTAGGACTGAGGGGTGGTGACATACTTGTGCATAATTTTGGTACTCAACTTCCTCACGATCTCCATGTTTTTCTCCATCTCATCCAATTCGCTCTTCAACTTCTCCACCTCTAACACAATATGGAAACAAATCTCACATTATTACTATGGATTTTAGAATTTTTTTGTATGCAGTATACAAGATACCTTACACTTTTGACAATATTTACAAATTGATTAAAAGTTAGAATATAACAACTTTTTATTTTTATTTAGCCGATAGGCTATTATATGTGAGAAAACTTCCGTCAGAATGCAATGTTTCACGTCATCTTTTCTTGGGTGTTGCATAAAATTTGTCAGGAAACCAAAAATCCAACCGATGTCATAGTGGTTTCATTGCACACCAAAGATCAAATTACATATCATCACACCTACAAACCTTGTAACATCATTTACATATCGATCACAAATACACAAATTAAGGCTCGTAATCTCCTAGCAATTGTGTTGCAATCTCATGTGTGCAACTACTTATCAATCAAACACTTCTCTCTGAGATTACCCAATACAAAATCCATAGCAAAATCACATATGTGTTGACATCAACAATGTTTTGGATGCACAAGAAACAATAAACACTATATATCAAGAGAATATTTCTATTAATATCTCCTAAGATCATTGTAGTTCTCTCTTGCAGGAATGTACCAAGGCAAGTGCTTTGGAAAATGGAAAAGTGATTCATGCTCAATTAACTAAGAATGGAATTATGGGAAAGGATATATTTTTTGGAAATAAGGTTCTCAACATGTATGGCGAATGTAATTGTTTTGAGGATGCATGCCAAGTGTTTGACAAAATGCATGATCAAAACATTGTTTTGTGGACTGCACTAATTTTAGGATATGTTCAACATGAGAATGTTAGGGAAGCTTTCAAATTGCTTCGCATGAATGGAAAGGGGTTAGTTCTAATCAGTACACCTTTGGTAGAATTCTCAGTGCTTGTGCCACGATACATGGTGAATATGGAAAGTGACACTTGACAAAACGCATGATCAAAACATTATTTTTTGGACTGCACTAATTTTAGGATATGTTCAACATGAGAATGTTAGGGAAGCTTTCAAATTGCTTCACATGAATGGAAAGGGGTTAGTTCTAATCAGTACACCTTTGGTAGAATTCTCAGTGCTTGTGCCATGATACATGGTGAATATGGAAAGTGCCACATGGTTGATGGATGGTTTATTGGGATTGGAAGGATGATTCATGGGTGCACAATTAGAACTGGGGTTGGGACTGATGTCATTATGGGGGAATGCTATTGTAGCTATGTATATGAAATATGACAAAATGGATGATGCATACCAAGTGTTTAAAAAATTCCTTAGAGAGATATTATTTCATGGAACTTGTGGATTGCAAGATATGCTCATAGTGAGTCTATAGAGGATACTATCAAATTTGTCCATGAAATGCAATGAGTAGCTATGAGACTAGATCACTTTACCTTCGTGAATGTGCTTGGAGTTTACCAAAATATACATGATTTACAACATGGCAATCAAGTGCACAATTATTTTATAATTGGATTCAAGTCAGATATTGTTGTTAACAAGTATCACCAAAGATGCCCTTTAAATGGGCTCCCATAATTGCAACTCTCCACTTCACCATAAGCCCTGGTGGAGGAAGTAGGATGTTAATTTGGTGCCTCTTCTTTGTTGTTGAGGATGCTACAAACTTAATGAGTGTTTTTGTTATCACTTAATTGGTTACTAAAAACATTGATTGTCCATTAATTGTAACAAGCATCACCAAAAATGTCCTTTAGGGCTCCTATAATTAGATTTCTTGAGTCAATTCACAATATACAAGTTACAATTAATTTTGAATTAGGAAACAAAATGATACCTTGAAAAACCTTCTCAATTATGTAATTTTTTTTCAATACATTAATCTCACACAAATCTATGTTTTATGATACTTTTCCCTCTAGATATATGTCTCCCTATATCTATATTGCACATTATACTCTTAGATATATGTTCTATATATATTTGCATTCATTCATATTCAAATTTTTAATATTCTAAAATCAAATTATTTAACTTACAAATAATTATCATTAATAAATGCATTTTTTACATTTATAATTTTATATCTTCTAATGTATTATTCAATCTATATTTTACTATTAACACAACCATACACCTCCTTTTATAACAACACTAGGGGAAAGGGACCAGTAGTGGCTATAGCTAACTTCACGCACTCAATTGAGGTACCAAACGATGTCGATTTTGGTCAAAAAAATTTGGGTTTTTCTGTATGCGCCTTAACTGCTTAAAGCTAAGGTTTAGGCTTCTCACCAATAACGGTCCACTCCACAGAAGCCGTTATGTGCACATATGTCTAAAAGTGGTCAAAAAAAGGTGTTGACCAATAGTAGACACATTCATCCCCAATTGTAGTTCATCAAATGACCCATAAAAATTAAATTGACCCCCAATACGAAATATAAAAAATGCCTAATTTAAAGTGTTTAAGTTGTTTAGTGGGTTCACGGGTTTATTTTTTATGATAGGAACGTGGGGGCATAAAATTCCCATTTCACTGCATGTGGTTCGTTTTGGGGCACGTGGCTGTTAACATCGATGCCCTAAAACACCACTTTATCGCCCATAATTCATCATTTTTCATTCCTCCCGCCAACATTTTTGGTCTGCACCGCTCTGCAACCATCGCCGTCAACTTTGCAGGTAACATCTTCGGCTTCAATCATGCTTCCTTTCTTGTATGCACCACTTCACTACCTTGTGTTTCATTAAAATGTTAAAATCCCGACGAGGGTCTCTGTTTTTTCTGTTGATTGATTATCTGTGTGACTAAAGGGTTACATTACAATGATTAAATCTGCTTCTGCGTTAGACCATCATGCTTAATGTGGTGAATTATTATCCGTAT
>MU224708.1:40851-81305 GCA_018584345.1 Thuja plicata
GTTCATCATTTTAATGGAACACTATATGGATACAGATAATCATTCACAACAAAAAATGAAACCCTCTACTACATGTATGAAATAGTAAACATTTTAATAGAATGGTCAGCATTTGAAGCAATGATGATAAAACAAACCACATAAAGCATGATGGATTAACGCAGAAGCAGATTTCATCATTTTAATGTAGCCCTTTAGTCATAGAGATAATCATTCAGCAGAAAAAAAGACCCTCCACGGGATATTAACATTTTAATGAAATGCAAGGCATAGTATCTGCTACTTCGTATATGTATATGTGTGCATGATTATTGAGGTGTACTCATAATTGTGTATATGTATACAAGTACAGAAGAAAGCAGAGATGATGACACAAGATACAATTAGAGCATGTGATGGATGGGTGACTCTGATATGATTAGAAAATGTAGATGATGCCATTAGTAGAAGGTTGCAATGTGTATTGGTGCTCTAAGTGAGAGGTGCATGACAAATAAGGTAAATTAATGAGGATGTAGTTGATGTATTTAGAACATAGAAAATAAAATGAGAAAGGTTAAGCATAGTGTACAAACTTGATTAGGATTGTGCATAAAATCTTCCTTCAACTATCAGGTCTGCAGAGAATATTCAGACTTTGCAGTAATAAACATATAATTCCTGCTTCACCTCTGTAGTCTACAAAGAATAATCAGATTTCCTATTTGTATTAATGAAAATGAACTTGCAAAATCCCCTTATATATTAGTTTGGGAATTCGAATGTGTAAGTTGAATGCATTCATTTGTGGTTGTTGAATTTTGAATTTGAATTATGGTGGGAAACATCCTATCAATTCATTCTTGCGCTACAAGTTGAGGTCTTGTTGATTGCAACCAAACAGTCATTTCATACCTACATATCGAATTGAATGCTTGTAGATTTTGAATCTCTAAAAACTTATTGTTTGCAACCAATCGGTCATTTATGCTTGCATACTCAATTTATTTCTCATGTGTGGATTTAGCCTTACATATTATTTTTTTATGTTTTTTTTTGTGTCTATATGGGAGCCTTACACCAGTTGTTGAAAATGCAGGCACTATTTGTAGATAGATTAAATGCCTGAAAGAGTACAAACCTGTTTGGGAGAAAGTGCATATGAGAACCCATAAAGTTCATTTTGATTTCTAAAATTGTCATAGAGGGACCAATAAGTGTTCTCTTGTATTTGTAATTTGACTAATTGTGTATCTTTGGTCCACTTGCATAAAGTAGTTATTGTAAACAATTTGACTTTTTAATAAATGACTTATTCACTAAATTTGTGCAAAGAATATTATATTTCAATCACATAAGGACCAATAGTGGGTCAATTTTTTTTTTTTTTTATCTATCTACTACTTGTTCATGTGTAAACATGTATTGGGGGTTAAATGAATATTTTTTGGGTTAATTAAGTACATTTATTGGTGTGCAGGATTATTTCATATTGGGAGGTCTAATTAACAAAAAGTGAATGGGTATTGGTGTTTATTTCATATTGGGAGGTCTAATTAACAAAAAGTGAATGGGTCCCTTTCCCCTAGTTTAATTAATAATCTCGTTGAAAGGTGCATTGTATATATTGCATAAATGTTGTCAAACTTTAGGTTTGGGTTTGGGAGGGCGGTTGAAACACCGAGTATTATAGGGTCAATGATGGGTCAAAGTATGAAGAAGTCAAATAAAAATGTTTTATTTAAAAAAAAAAAAAAAACGTTAGATCCATTTCTGTTATATCCGAGTCTTTAAAGATGGGCATTACGAACTAGGATGCTGGTTTGAAGAATGTTGGTATAGGGAGCACGCTCCATAGCCTGAAAACGTTCTTTACCTTCAGCTAATCGATAACTTGGTTATGGAGGACGGGGAGCATCAGAAGCAACTGGGAAGACACATCTCCAAAAGGGCTTTGCGAAATAAATCCCTCATCATCTCTTTTGATGAAAATGATCGTAGGTTAATCTCTTACTTATCTGGATATTTTGCTCTTATATTAATCTACAAGACTCGAACAATTTTGCTAACGCTTTTTTTCTTCTATTTTGAAAGCACTTGCAGTTATATACCAGCAATTCGTAAAATTTTAACAGAGACAGAAATCGATACGAGAAAGCTTAACTAGTACTGCAATTGCATTTAGTTAGGGTTTATTTCGTTTGGCTAATAAACACTAGCAGGGTTTGTTTTTTACCCGTCGATTAAGTTTATAATCCATTTATTTTTATATATTGCAGTTGGTAAAGACCTTTGCTTGTTTTCTCAAGTCAGATCAGCTTTGTATGCTTCTATATTCCATTTCGAAAGTACCACACCCTTTTGATGTAAAAATTTTCACCGCCATTATATTCCGAGCGATGAATTTTGCAGAAGGTTGTGAAAACTGGAGAACCCAGGCTGATTGCAGCCATGAGCAAGTTAAAAGTGTGCCAGCTACATTGTTTGACGTTAAAACTAGATAATTTTATTTGATTGTGCCCACGAGTAACCCAAAAGTGTGCTAAAGTATGCACGAAATGATCTAAGTTTTTGTCAAGTTGAAAATGTGAACCACTTACAATTCACAATCATGTCAATACATAAAAAAACACGTATGTGCCACGAAAAATTGTGTAAAAAATGAGCATACATGATGATCTTGCTCCATGCATGGATATCAAAACTAAAATGAAGGGTGCAATTTCAAGTGTTCAAGCACTAAGCTAAATATTACTTGTTGAGATGCTGTGGTGATATGTGGCAATTTGTTGCAATTTCAAATACTCAATGGATAATGTGAATCCGAATGTATCTTGTTAGTTCTTTTTCTTGCTGATCCTTTTATACCTGCGGCTCTGATATATTCCTCTATATGCCCAGACATTGATTCAACAAGAAAAACAATAACATGCAACAAGGTTCATAATCCCTCTACACTTTGAGCTCCACATCACTCAGGCGGGTAGACCTAATCTGCACACACATGAATACTTTGTGACAAACAATAGCTTGCAGATACATAATTGTGGAATAGCTTTCAAACCTATAGGTAACATGTACCTCAATGTTTTTACCAAATCTTATGCAGTATCTCACTTGCATAAAGTATGTTTGAAAACCGGACCTACTCTAACTCCTTCCTATAAACATAAAGGGAAAAGATTTTCTTTGATGTATTTGATTAATGGATCCCTGAAATACCCCAGATCCCACATAGACCAGTGCCTTATCCAATGGGCAACAGAGTCAAACATAACAGTGCAAAAGGAAGATTATGAATAAAGACAACAACACAGTCTGATATGTCTAATGCCTTGCATCAAACATACCCTGTCACTCAAGTTCTACTTATGCATCCACCAGTGTGCTCAAATATGCAACTACCTATTCAAAGTATTTAACCCTCCCCTTAGAAGACACTCTGGAATAGGCAATACATTAATCAACATCTACTGAAAAACAAGTTTGACATATCCTTAATACCTCAAACTCATACATATCTGAAAACAAATCCCAAATCACAATCATCCTCTAAATGACTCTATTGCAGATCTACAATAGACAAGACCAAAACACCCTTGATGCCTTAATCTATGTGATTCAGAAAGCAAAATGGAGACAACTTGATAACAGTACAACAATACTGAAAAGTTTCATTTATAAAGCTAACTATTACAATGGATGCCCTTCTCTGAAACCAGAAAGAGATCAAGAACACCCTATATGTCGAGAAAAGGAAGAATATTTATAGAGGAACCACACTTGGAACCTGCCTTCAGAACCAAGGAAATGAAATCCTCTTTGGAACCTCCTTGTGCTACAGAAAAACCGGAACCCTTCCAATAGAGAAAATAAGGCACTTATAGAAGAAGGAAACCCTAGAATTGATATCCATTTGACATCTGTCCCTCCATGAAATCTGATTTGCACCGACTTTCTTTCTCCAACCTATCGACTGATCTTTCTTCAAAAGATCCCAAAAACAATCTGGTCTGATCCACCACAACAGACTCGGGAACATACCCAACATAAAGGCAAAAAAGATAGGATGCCGACTAAGGGTTACAAAATATCTGCAAATTTGATCAGAACCCTAAGTCACCACCATTTGATATTTATGAAGCCACAGTCATCCAAATTCTATCCTTTCAGCACCCTATGGCTACATAAATGCGACCCAAAAGATTAGGCCTATCCATCTACCTCTCTGCAACTTGGAACGTGACGTCATGGCCAAAAACCCACTGCACAGGTTTGAAAATTCAAATAATACTGGCCCCAACGGTCACCATGGCGCGGAAACATTATCAATGGCCCAGATTGAATCTCACAAAATAAGTTTAAAACACGGCCGTCGATCTTCCCTTTACTGGCACCTCCACGTAGCAATTTGGTCCCACTTGACTTTTCCTTATTAAACTGGACAGATGTCACCCAGGTGTGAACCCACGATGAATATCCTTCATGCATCTTCGTATAGCGGTATCACGCCAATCGTTCGATCTTCTTTAATCTGACTGTTCCTTACCTCCTTAAAGTCCCAGACCCACGATCTCAGATGGCTACGTGTCAACAAAGCGTGATTCCGCGGTGGATAAACAAGCATCTCCGCATCAAGGCATCACGGCATCCGTTGGATCAAAATTGATTTGATCTGCCTTTATCGTTCTTTGAAAACCTGGACCCACGATCTGAACTGGACAATGTCAAAAGGGTGTGATTCCGCGAAGAATATCCAATGAGCAACTCGCGATCAAGGCATCATGCCTACTGTCGGATTGAATCAGATTTGCTTTGCCTTTATCATTCTTTGAAAACTCGGACCCATGATCTGATCTGCTACGTGTCAACAAAGCATGATTCCATGGTGAATAAACAACAAGCATCTCCGCATCAAGGCATCACGCCATCCGTTGGATTTTCTCAGATCTACACGACACTTTACCTTTTGGCCCCACTTAGGCGAGATCTCCGATGGACACCTGTTAGCATGGCGTGATCCCGCGATGGATAAACAACAGGCATCTTTGGATCAAGGCATCAAGCCTACCATCAGATCAAAATGAAATTGTTCAATGCTTTACATTCCGTTAACACGGCCAGGTCCCGCCACTTTCCACGTGTCGCACAGGCGCGATGCCGTGAAGGATATCCTCCCTGCAAATTTTGATCTCGGAAATGCGCCAACCATTGGATGAGAGCAAATCTGACCGAACAATATCTTCGCCCTTAGCTTTGAAAACGCTGACCCCACAATGTCAGGACAAACACTTGTCGCTTAGGCGTGAACCCTTGAAGAGTAAACTAGCTGCATCTTTTGATCAAGGCATTACGCCCGCCGTTGGATCAAAAACAACTTGCATGACATCTTGTAAAGCATAAAACCACACGGGAAATCTTAGACGTAGGAAAAATTAAAACATACCCTGCTAGGACTTTAGGATATATTTAAAACGCAAGCCCCGCACATGATGACTTAAGGCACATGGCCTAAAATGACTTAAGTGGCCCAAAAAGGTAATGCGAAATTATAAAAGGCACAAAGGACCTAGGGTTTAACCATCATGGAAGCTAGGGCTAGAAAATTTTTGTAGTTAGGGCCTGGAAAACAGCAGAACAAGGCAGGAAATAGCACCATGGTAACCAAAATTTTGCAGTCCTAACATATGTCATGATCAAAAAACTCAAAATTTGTATCTTGATGTTCCTTAAAGTACAACTAAATTTTTTAATTTTGACGTTCTCCCCTTTAAAATGAGAGTAGATAGTTGTTGCAATACCCGCTTGGAAGGAGAACAACATCATGAATCCGCGCACAACCTAATAGGAAGAGATTGTAAGCCATCCTGTTAGGTTTTCAATTTACAGCTTGAGTGAAAAAGTATGATCAACAAGAGGCAATGTCCATAGCCTCAAATAATTTATTCTAAGCTGCATGTTTGGTAGATTTAGTGTGTTCATTATCAATGTGACAATATCCAAATCAGAAAGGGATATCATTAGTACAAAAAATCACTGCTTCAATCAGCATCATAAAGACTAAGTGCATAATTATCATCTGGGAATTGAGTGACAATCTACTCCACCAGGCTTGACATGAGCAACAAAGAAATTTGGCGAAGATTGAAAGGCAACTACAACTCTCATCACTGGAGGAATGTCGATGTTGAATACATGGTCCAATAAAAGAATCTATAAATGGTTTGTAGTTGGAACTCATCAGTGCTGCCATTGCTTCCTCTGTCCTTTATATCAAAAGTAGTAAGGCATCCATTTCTCTACTTCTTCAGTTACTTGAGGATAGAGCTTCACATCCTGTCTAAAAAGTTGAGCAAGGAGGAATTTTATCTTATTAATTCCTCCTCTCATGGTAAAGCTGCAAAAATTGCAGGTCATTGTGCCCTTGGTCTCACCTACCATGACATGCTTCCATGCAAGGTCTTTTCTGCTGCTGCCTTTCGTTAAACTTGCTATTGCTGATTTTGTAGGCAGAAAAAATCAGTAGGGTTTTAACTCTATTTGTTGTGTGCTTTAACTTTTTATTTTAATGTTTCAACTGATACAATTTACTTATGCTGAATTTAAATCTTATTTGTTTCCTTAGGGAGTTTGTTACTGGGTTTCACAAGAGGAAAAAACAGAGGCGTAAGCTAGCTGAAAAGCAACAAGAAAAGAAAGAAAGGGAGAAACGCCTTGCAGAGAGAAAAAAGGTTTGTAAGTTTTGCTATATTTGAATGCACTTCATCTTTAATGATTTATTCTTTTTAGAGTTCTGCACTCTTAAGTGCTATTATTTGTTGAAATTTATAGCTCATTCATAAATTTATGAAACAATATACGTGCATGGGGTTCTTGCTTTACAGGATTGATTTGTCTTTCATGGTTTTGTTCATATTATTGTACTTATTTATTCACAGTTTACTCCTCTTGTTTTGGGCTCAGCTTTTTGGATTTAGACGTAGATATAGTTTACCGTTTCACTAGGTTCAATTGCTTTTTAGTTTTTGATCGATACATGTAGACATATTGTTTTGGAGCCATTGTTGCACTCTCCTGTGTAGTTTTAACTTTTTGCACTTTCTATTATAGTAGTGGAGGGTAACAAGTTTAAGAGGAATGTAACAAGTTTAGAGCAAAATGATGATGAACTGTCTCTCTCTTCTACACCAGCTTCCTCTCGTTGCCATGCCGCAATTTATTTCTCAATAAAAACTAAAAGTAGTAACTAAAAAGCATTGCAGCCATACAGTAAATTTCTGATTCACGAAACATTGAATTACAATCACCAACCTTTATTACCTTAACTATCTCACATCCAAGAGATTGGAAGCTCTAAACAGCCTTTGGATACCATTGCTTATCACAGATGTGGATAGACTTGTGAGACAACATTTCTCACAATTTGTACTGCAGCATGTTACCCATCGGTATTGTGGTCTCACTTTTTCCTGATGACATAGTTCAGCTCCATCTTGTTGGCGCAGGTCTATTCCTAAATAACTTTTTTTGAGCAGCCTTTGGGTCCCTCTAGGTTCAGTTGGGTTTGGCCCAGTTTGCCCAGATGTCATGCCCAAACATTGAGGGAAGGTTTTTCCACCAGCATAGGAGATAACAACGGTGAACAGCAAAAAGAAATGATCAGGCGATCTGCTAATTGGTGATCAAGACTCATTCAAGGCTACCGTAAACAAAGATGATGACTAGTAGGGATCAAACAAATAACAATTAAGTTGTTCTGAAGGGATGCAATTAAAGAAGAAAGAGATATATAATTAAATGACAATTAAGAAGAAACATGTCCCTTCCCAAAGGATACCATTCCTCAAGGAGTAATCAGATATAAATGCAAAAGGGCTGCAATGGATAGAGAAGCTTCCAGCAATCAGATACATACAGCAGTACATCACATCAGCATACAATCATTCAAGCATCAAATATCATTGAAGGAACTAAATACATTCAGCAGATTATATCAATCAAGCAATTGGACATACTCCGCAGATCACTATATCTAAAATCACCATCATCAGGAAATACAGAAGCAAGTCAGCCAAGTGCCCAAGGACTAAAGCGATTTACAAGATTGTTCAGCACCTATACACAAGAATTCCTCTACAGATCAGTATACTGAGATTATATCTGATCTGCCATTTCAGCATCCTTCCTATTTACAAGTACTTGTGATATATCTATATACATGTGTAAATGAATAATAGAGAATGCTGAGATGAATGTTCATAATAGAATGATATTCTCAACTGTCTACAACCCACCTCATAGGTAGGGTTTGAGGTGTAAGAGGAGGGTGAAGAGGGTCATGTAAGGAGACCAAGAGGGCACTTGCATCATGTAAGGAGGCCAAGAGAGCACTTGCATCATGTAAGGAGGCAAAAAAGGGCACTTACATAGGATTGAGAAACCCCCTTACTCCCTCAACCCGAATTCCACAAGGTGGCATGTGCTTTAGGAGGATGAGACATTGATAGGAAAAGCAGGTAGGTACAAGCAAACCGCTAAGGAAGCAAGAGTAGTGCTCTGGTATACATCCACTCTTGGGCTTATTGTAGAAATGGCTTCGGGTGGACCTATCTTGTGTCTCCCTTCAATCTTTTAATATGTTTACATAATGTTATTGATAGTCTATGATTATGATGTAATCTAACCCTAATCATTGAATGAATATATATTTTGTTTATATTATGATTGCAGGTTTCAAATCCAGGATCACAATATTTAAAGCAATATCTACTTGGTAAGATGTAACCCTAACCCTAATTTGTGCAATTGTGATTCTAGGGCAAATTACAAAGGGGACATCACACCAGGGCTCTCTTGGGCACTCCAAGTTCCTTGTGGGTCCTTCACAAAAGGACACACGGGGAACTTGGGGTGTCAGGAGGTACCTTGGATGAACCTAGTGGGGAACCAGCTTGGGATATGGACTTGAATTGTACCCATACGAGTATGGGGGCCTTTTAGAGGAACCTGGTAACTTGGAACAAATTTTGAACTTTTTTATGTGAAAATTGGCAAGTGTCTCCATGTGTTGAGTCCCTCTATTGTGATTACTTGTTTGAGTTAGTTGTCCTCGGTCACAAATGCAACAATCATTATCAAGTATCCAATCATTTGCCAAATTGAAGTCACTAATTTGCATTCATAGCCGCAAGATGTTGACGTCACTTGTTTTCCACACCAAATTGTGATAGTTGCCCATTACAAATAATCGTGCATTTAATCAAGTTCATGTGACCTGATTGGAATTGTCCATCTCTCTAGTCTAAACTTTGGCAGAATTTATACATCTTGACTTGGAATTGGCTAAATCAATGAAATCAAGAAATCCATTAGAGGAGAAACACAATCATTTTGTAGGGACATTCTAGACTTTGTTAAACACAATGTGGCAACTTTTCAGGATTAAATTCTTGTATCTTTGAAAGATATTAAATTAAGTATATTTCCTTGAGTGGATTACCTAGTGGGGAATTAGCTTGGCATATGGACTCGAATTGTACCCATACGAGTACGTGGGCCTTTTAGAGGAACCTGGTAACTTAGAACAAATTTTAAACTTTTTAATGTCAAAATTGGCAAGTGTGTCCATGTGTTGAGTCCCTCTATTGTGATTACTTGTTTGAGTTATCTGTCCTCGGTCACAAATGCAACAATCATTATCAAGTATCCAATCACTTGCCAAATTGAAGTCACTAATTTGCATTCATAGCCGCAAGATGTTGGTGTCACATGTTTTCCACACCAAATTGTGATAGTTGCCCATTACAAATAATGTTGCATTTAATCAAGTTCATGTGACTTGATTGGAATTGTCCATCTCTCTAGTCTAAACTTTGGAAGTATTTATACATCTTGACTTGGGATTGGCTAAATCAATTAAATCGAGAAATCCATTAGAGGAGAAACAAAATCATTTTGCAGGGACATTCTAGACTTTGTTAAAACACAATGTGGCAAGTTGTCAGGATTAAATTCTTGTATCTTTGAAAGATATTAAATTAACTATATTTCATTGAGTGGATTACCAAACAATTAAAACAAGAGTTTTAGTAGGGTTAGAGCAAAACAAATTATAGGGAATTTCATAGGGTTATTATTCACAATGTGGCCAACATTCAAGCGAAAATATTCTTTCAATGAAAACATGTGAAATTAATTCTTTTTTAGACCTTATTTTATGATTCATTGGATTTTTTTTACAAAGTTTACACAAATATGTTTGGAGAGCATGGTAAAAGTATATGAGGTATTTTTAAATGTGGAAAATTTAAAGAGGTTAAAGCTTTTGTGTTTCAAATGATCATCGATACTTTCCCATGGTTTTGAAGCCTCTTCCAGTTGCCAAAATTACCTTTGTTGGCACTTTTCACAAGTTATGAAACCTCTTCTAATTTCCAAAATAGTCTTTGTTGGAGCTTTCAGAAGGTTTTGAAACCTATTCTAATCTTGACATAGTCTTCATTGGGACTTTTAGAAGGTTTTGAAACCTACTCTAAACTCTAACATACACTATATAGGAAGATTTCCTTGGTTTCAAAACTATACTAAGTGTCTATAGATTTTGAAATGTCTTCGAACTGCTGACATACAAAAAGATTAATGTGCCCTATAATTGAAATGAACTACTTTTGCTACGCTGTTTCATGCCCTCCTTCCAGCTATAGGAACATGGTAGTCATTAAACATTTTTCATCATTTTTTGAGTGACATAAAAGCATAAAGGATGGAGGAATTTCAGATGATGCAGTTGCAAATGTCCTAGTCAGCATGTATGCAATTTTGGAGTCTTTGTTCTTGGTTTGGTAATGACAATGCAAATATTTACGACACTCAAGCCTTTGCCACTATGCTCGTTCATTGGTAACTGTGAGCATTCATCTCACGGAGTACAATGGTAGCAAGATTTGTGCAAAATGGATTGGTTGAAAAGGCTGTAGAAACTTTCAAGCAAATGTGATTGGCAGGTGTATAGCTTAACTGCACAAGCTTCACCAATATACCCCCTGCTCATGCTAGATTGGGTGTTTTGAACAGCATATGGTCTTCCATATTCAGTTTTTGAACAGCATATGGGCATCCATCAAAACGTAAGGGAAGAGAGAGTTGTTAGATATTAAAGATGCAAATACTGTTGTTAACGTGCATGCAAAATACCAAATCATAGACAAGGTACATGAACTGTTTGACAGAAGGCTGCAAAGAGATGTTATCTCATGGAATACGATGGTTACTAGCCGAGCAGAAGATGGGTTTGTTTAAAAGGCTACTCAAAAAGTGGATTTGTGGAAAAGGCTTTAGAAACCTGCAAAGAAATGCATGTAGAACTTCTTTCCTACTGATGCCAAAAAAGGAAGCTCTAGAATATCGTATAGACCTCTATCAAAGCCCTTGGAGTTAGGGGAAGTATTCATTTATAGTGAGGCCAAGAAAAAAGTATCTCTAGGTCAAGCAATGAATGTGTGGTAGCCCTCAAAAATCAATGGCATGCAGTGCTAATAGAGATACTTGAATTAACGGATTTCCACCCCAACTACAGCTCTTGAATCTCCATAAACAATGTTTGATACAAACACTTTGTCAATTTCGGTAACTTATTATATCTGTTTTAGATGCTTCATATGAAGATGATGTTGTAGAACAAATAAGACTCAACAAAGATGTTTTGAAAAGACTCAATTGATGTTGAAAGAATTCTAGAGGCATTTGAGAGTGCATGGTGCAATGAGGATCAAAATCTAGCATCAAATTATCAAGACAACCTTGCATAGTCTTGTAGCTTTGGTAAGTTCAAGCTCAAAGCTAGGATACAAAAATTATCATATACAAATGTTTGATTGGGTAGCACTAAGGTAGGATTCTTACTGATCCTCTGGACACTAGCAAGGAAGTGAAAAGTAAAAATTATTATGTCGAGTCTAAAATTAACTAATCATGCGTAGCTGGAAAGGATGGTTAGTAAGTTAGTAGAGTGCAATTGGGATGTGTGTTCTTGAAGGTCAGTTTGTTGATGAATAGGTGATTCATAGATTGAAAGAAGACATAGTGCTGCTTCAACAAGACCACCGATTTGGTCTTTGTTCTTTTTGTAATTGAAGTCAGAAAATAAACCCTCTTTTCAGAGAAGTTAGATACAATTTAACTTTCGTGTTTATTCTTAATTATTGTGTTTCAAAGAATCAGTTACAAACTGAAAAGTTATATATGCTCTTAAATGTAATGTAAAAAGGGATTTATTGGCTGGGAGAAGCCTTGATTTCTCACATTTTATAGAAGCACAAAAGGGGCTGTAGAGCTCTTTTTGGAAGATAATATAGACTAGATTTTGCTGATCTATGAGCCTGTGTTCTTATTCTTTATGCTATTAATTGTTTGTACGTTCAGTTTGTAGCCATTTCTTAATAGTTTTCTGGTTGTGAAGAATACACTTAACTTCCGTTTGCATATACGTGTTCATTTTGTTGCATCTGAGATGAACTAGTAGGTTGTTATCTGATCTCTCAGTCAAGCAACCCTATGTGGATGTGGCTTTCTTATGTTAGACTGCATTCCACTTTTAAACCCTTGTTTGATTCTTTCCATTTTGATAATATTTTTTGAGGAATCAATCTGTGTTTATTCCTTTCTTTCTATATTTCGTGCTATTCTTTCCCTTTCTAGTATTAGTTTCTTTCTCTTTTCTGCGTTCTGGTCACAAGTATACCCCCCCAAAACCCCAAATTTCATAATATGAGGGAAGATCACTAAACCAATAGCAATCTAACTGTTGGAATGTTTCTCGCTGCCTGTTAAGCAAGCCTGGGCTGTTTGCAGTGAAATATTGCAGCAGCAAGTTTGTTTACCAACAACTCTTCAAAAATGTAGAGAATGCAAGATGAAATCCTCAGCTCATAAATCTATGATTGTATTTCTCTATGCTTGAGATTTCGATGGCCTTTCTCTACTCCATTGTGTCATAGTGACTAGAATTTGCACTTTGCACAACCCATGATTCTTCCATGAATTAATTCGCGTTATTCAAGTAGTCCATGCTCTTGATTTTCTCTACCACTTTCTTCTTCAAGACCAAATCTTCCTTTATTTGATATTATTGTGGAGCATCTAATAACCGACGTGTTGATGTGAGTTTTGTTCCACTTACATAACATGCAGGATTGAACACTCAGTGCTTCGATGTGAAACACAGTACATTAAATCCTCTCTTGAACAAAGTCATCTCTCATGCGAAGCATTGCAATTTGAGATCATGGATTGACTCCAAGGTTCCTAAACTTGTGGATAACTGGCTCACTTGAAATGTTGTGATTTACTGGTTAACCACCTAAGAGGACTTACGCTATCTTCTCAATGGTAATCGGACTTAGCTTTGCAATGTAGATTCAAATGCCTTTCTCAACTTCAATATTACTCCTCAAACTTCTTAAACTATTACTACTAACTATGGATGAAAGGAATCAGTGGATGGACTAGGACTCTACCAAATGGAGGCTTGTTTGCGACTTCGACTCCACCTAGTGCAAAGCTTCAAAGGTTTTCAAATGGTTTTCATATCAATGTCATCTCTGTAATCCAACTTGGAAGTACAAACAAAGGATCCAACACTGATTGAACTTAAGTGCAAGGGACTATCTTACCACAAAGGCTTTCTTACAATCAGCAAGGAGGCTAGTGGCCTAGTATATTCGAGTCAATCCAATCAAACACCCACCAATACTTGCATACAATCTACCATCTATCTCTACTCTTATTTTAACAACTTGAAATGAAAATCCTATTTTAATTGTGGAAGAAGAGCACCATGCAATAACACAAAGTTGATCAAACATAATCACCATGCAATGCACAACAATGACAAGTAGAGCAATTTTGGCATTAGCTTAGCAACAATTTTCTCCAACCTCCTTTACAAATGAGAGCAAATGGCCTTTTATAGGAGGCTCAAGTACAATGAACGACCAAGATTAAATCAGAATCTGTGGCCCAGATTGCTCCAGCACAACCCTAATCCAACTACCAGCTACGAGCATTAAATGCCAACCAATCACAAGAGGGCACCAAATCATGGGCCAATAAGAAAATTACAAGGAATGAGAACCAATGAAATGACACCAAATGGTGAGCCAATCAGAATTTGCCACCTACACCCATCAAGCTATGAGATAGAACTGCCACATGGGCTTACATCAGATCATTATCTATAATATTTCTTCCTTTGTCCCTTAGCTTCTTTGCCAAATCGATAAACTTGGTCACCATCTTGCTGACCTCTTCCATGGGAGGTAAAGGGGTAAACTGAATCCTCTTCCCAGCCAAGTCCATCTTTTTCTTTGTTGTAGCCAAAATCTTGTCTTGCTCTGCCATGCTGGCCTTTGTGGAATTCATGAGAGATTTGCGAGATGAGAGAGACTATAGAGCCTCGCCACTAATGATGTCCCCGCCGAAAGATTTCAACTTTTTAGTGAAGGCCTCCAAGTTCATGCTATCTTCCCTGTTTTCTTCCATCTTAAAGGCCAATCCAATGATGCCAAGAGTATTCTCGATTATCTTACGAGTAGTGGCCTCAAGGGGAGCAATCCCATCCTTGATTCCTTTCATAATCTCAAGCCTGTTGAGTAGGGTGAAATACCATGCCTCAACACTGCCTTTCTCTCCTAGGTTAATCACTCTTGTTCTTTCTAGTAGCTTTTCTGGCGCATCAATCAGAGCCTGCAGCTAGGGAATAGTTCTGTCCTTAGTGGGAAGGAAATCATTCCAGAGGTCAGTGAAAGCGTGGAACCTGGCCTTGAGGGCTACGAATGCCTGGAACCTCTCCACAAACTTTGGTAGGAAAGACAATCCCTCTTGGATAACTCTTTCCACCCAAGATCGAGTTTCGTGAAGTGTAACTCTTGCACTCTCCAAGCTGTCAATATCTCCTTTCTCCAATGAAAGTGGTGGCGCAACTGAGTGGTCTACCTGCTGGATTGGCCTGCAAGCATTCCTGTAATAAGCAATCAATCTTCGATTTTCTTCCTTGTACTTGTTCTTTTCTTCAACTTCCTTATCCAATCTCTGCTTCATGGCAAGTAGACCATCCTGCAATTCTTCGTACTCTATCTCCTTTGTAGTGGTTCCTAGCTCACGTTCCAATATCTCATAGTCTTGAATCTGAATGTCGCCTCTGGATTTCTCCTCCTTAGGAATAGCAATTTGGACCTTGCGAGTCCCTAAACTGTCTCTGATAATCCTTCCCATTGTCTCCGCAGGCCGACCTTCTTCATCTTCAGTTTCACGTATGATATCCCCAACATTCTCGACTGGCAAGAGGGGAACAATCTCCTTCATAGGCCGCAAGAACTCCCTTAGCTAGTTAGGTGCTGTACACCTTCCCAACTCTAAGTTAGGCTCATCCTGCCTTGGCGAAACTCCCTTGGCTAACTGGGGTGCATCCCCTTCATCTGCTGAAAGAGCCTCAATTTCAATCATTTCAATCTCCCTTTCCTTTGTTGAGGATGATCCTCCGGCCTGCTGACTTATGGAAAGTGGTGAGTAGCCCGAGCTGAAGCTAGAAGCATCCCCTGATGGCGAACTTCCTTGCGGTGATTCTCCCTTGTCTTGATTCCTTGGGGCCTTATCTTGAGCTGAAGTGGTGCTTTCCTTGGATGGTATGGCACTTACTTTCTGCCTCTTGGTCGTTAGCTCACCATCTTCCTTTACTTTTTCCTTAGCACCATCCACTTCCTCTAGTTCTTATTATTCTCTTCCACCGGTCTCTCACTGCTTCCTGTGCGTTGCCCCTGTTGGTTCCCAAAACCGCAGATTGGAAATCCTAGAGCCTGCCAACTCTCCAATAGAATTCCAAATCAATTCTGGCCAACGAACGGGAATACTTTAAACTCCCCTACACTTTAGGCTTCGCTACACCTAGGCGGGGAAACCTTTACTTCAAACTTGATCGCCTGGTTCGAAGCTTTTCTATAGCGAATTTAAGCTGGTGAGTTCCTCGATTGGCAAAATACTTGAACTTAATCAAAATAAAGTTGAATGCTGAATGTTTGAATTAAAATGTTGTGTAATGATTTAGTAAGGTTTGTAGGAAGGAATTGATAGATTTTCTGACTTCATATATAAACCCAATATTTCAACAATAATAAGACCAGTGCCTCTGCTTATTAGGGCAATAGAGTGAACTTCAATGAAGGTTTACGTACAACTTTATAATGTTCAATGCATTTATATTGCTAATCAATTAAATAATCAAGATGCAACCAATCAAGTATTTATGCAATCCTAAATTAATCCAGATTGAATTTAGGATGCTATTTGACCGTATCCACTTATCCGATATTTAAATTGTATACAATATTCAAAAATAATAATCACAAAGGACGGTTCATCTGCAGTTTAATTCTCCATGCCTTTAATAATAAACAAAAGATGTTTTATTTTATTATTAAAATAAAATAAATTTATATTTACAAAATCATATTATAACCCTTATCCCTCCATACAAAATAAATATATAAATGCTTCTATCTTCGAATCTCTCTTTTTTTTGAAAATAAGACTTCCACTATTTATATTACACATATAAGAGCATATGACGTTTCAAAATTTAAAAGTCATAATTCTCAATCACACCGCTTCATGTCTTTAACAAATTATCCTTAAATTAACTTTCTTTTAATAATAGTTATAGCATGCGATATCTGAAATGCTTATTGTAATATACTTCAATAATTGTGAGTCTCCAAAGATTGTCGTATATCATTTGAATCGACTTTGTGCTGAGTCATACGGTGATTTGTCAAATTACTTATTCAACCCAATGATAATTCGATTGTCCTTTATATCGATGTTGCCACAATACCTATGTTTATTGTGGCATCTGTACATCTTCGTTTTTATGGACACAAATGCCATTTACCATATCTCGATAAATATATTTGAACTTTATCGTTTTCTCTGTATAACACCCCAAACACCTTGACTCACTCTGTGTAGTTATCCTTGCAGAATACTTGAAGATGTGCRTTCTAARACTTTCAACTTTTGTCCTCCTACGCGACTTTGTCTAACCCGCGCATACATGATTTTGATACATATTTGTCTTGTTCGATATTCGAACACAYACACGRSATATCTGAATCCAYGTCATTTCATTTGCTTCCTATATCTTGCTTTGTGCRTTTGGCAAGTTTAATGTCTCTGCAATTAATTTCTATCTCTCCGRGCACTTGATACYTGACATGGTAGTGACATGTCCAGRTAATCTTCAAGCACGGTGCCTGTGGGAAAGTCCTAGTGCAATTACATAGTCCCAACATCCTAATTCCAAGCTTGAATGCTAACTCCCGATAACTCCCTTTTCTTTTTTGCTTTCAATCTGATGTGTTGTGTTCAAGTATTTTTCTTCATTTGACATTCCTCAGATTAAATGGAAACACAATATATACTTCACAAAATCATTCTATATCATTGACATTATTCCAATATGTACGCACTCTGTTTGACGTTGTTGCTTCTGTGATAAAGATAGGTTTTGTAATCATTCTCTTCTATATCGTGAATCATGTCCATCTTAATACTAGTTTGAAGAGAATAAATCTGTGAAGACATTGATCTTTTGTATTAACTCAAATCAAACAAATGAGAGAATGGTCAAATGGAGGCTGAAAAATTAAGGCTCCATCAGCCCCGATGACTCCTTTGGGACTTCTTCTACTAATTTCATCTTGTCACAGGTGAAAAGGGTGCTTGCTCTTTCCAATCTAGCCATCTCCCTATCGAACCACTCTCGGGTGCGAAGATCAACAGGCACCATCACTTCCTCAAGAGAATTCTCTCCCTCGATTCCCCACTCAATGGACTCCAACTCATGTCCATTCATTGTATTGAACTCCGGCCTTAGGGTCCTGCCATCCTCCTCAAGTTGGTCTGGGATTTGGAGCTGCTTCCATCTGTGCTTTCTCATCATGTCAACTGTTAACCTTGAGAAGGCTCTCTTCCTTATTTCGAAATCATCGGTTGCATTGGCCCAATAATCCTCAATGTGATGCACATGCCTGTAAGTACTTCCATATGCCATTCGAATTTGCTTATTAGGGTCAAAACTTCGTCTTCCCTCATAAAGAGCTAAAGCGTAGAATTTCAACTCCTCATTAGCCGTTGCCATGGCCACCAAAGTGTTGCAACTGTCAGACCCTTCCTGAAGTGAAAAAGAAACTCCTTGCTTATGCTTGAGCTTCTGAACCTTGTCAAAGTGACCCAGTTGCCTTGCTACCTCCATTAATACTAATCTGTTGGGTGGATAACTTGGTAGTTTCTTTGGGCAACAAGTGCTTCCCACTATCCGGATGTATGTAAACTTCTGGAACTGGATATACCACCATTTGTACTTCTTGATCAACTTTTCCGCTTCTGGAGATAATCTCCTTTGGGGTGCCCCCTGTAGTGTTCTCACTGTTTTCATCGCGAAGGCATCGTAGAACATCTTAAAGTGTTTGTTACGATGGAGATGGAGTTGGGGATAACACTCAAGCACCAAGTACTACCCAGGTTCCTTGCCTACTTCGCCCAAAGCCTTTAGACCCGGATACTGAAATAAGCCCGCAATAATTTAGAAGAGGTAGGATCCCATGTAGGTCTTCGAGTTGTGCACCAACCTCAGTTGGAGATCCAAGTTCTCGCTTATTATTTGAGCCCAGTCGAACATCACACTTCCATTCGAGATCTTCTCAATGAAGGAAAACATCCATGGCTCAAGCACCCCTGCCTGTGGGATTCCCATAACTCTGCTCAACATCAAGATCAGGTCGCCATACTCCTTCATGTCTGTCCTTGTAAACTTTGGCAACTTTCAATGTCTCTTTCTTGGCTCCCTTAGCCATTCCTCACACAAGAGGGCCGAATAATGATTAATATTGCCAGTGTAATGCTTGTGTGCCTGATCTCTTGTCATGAAGATGCTTTTCTTGTGACGTGGTATGTTGAACACTTACTCAATGACCCAGTCACTCAGGCAGACGAGCACCTTCCTCTTAGATTCATCTCCATAATAAACTGTCTTGGTTTGGTGGTCATAATGTGTGGCACATTCAAGAATGAGCTCTGGACATGGCAAAGTAGGGGGGAAAGCCACTGCTTGGGCAATCCCATTCTTGGTCATCCTTTTGGCTAGCATAGACAGGTTCCCCCTTGTTATCATATTGACTGGCCCCAGGTTCGTATCCCCAACCTTCTTCCACTTGGATGGAAAAACGGTCTTTGACATCATGTGCTCGGTGTCTTTCTTCAATTGTGCTTGCCTTTGTGCTTTTCCCATTGCCGGATCCATTACTCTTCAACCTGCAAGATACACCAACTAGTCTTACTTGCCTTGCTCAAGATACCAAAACATTTGAGAAAGAGAAAAATAGGACAATAAGCCTCCTTGGATGAAGCCAATGAAGCTGAATTTATGTTTAAAACATGCTTATTAATTTCCAGATTTCATGCACTTCCTAACCAAAATGTGTAAATAATCAAGCCATGAGCCATAATTAAAAGAATTTCAGAATTAGGAGTTGAAGTTTGATTGCATCGAATTCAGATTTCTTCATGACAAGGATTAAGAATTTGATCTACTAAAGTAAAAGGAAGAGGAGGGATGGGGAAGAACTTTAAGAACACACCCCCATCACTCACAACCCCCTATTAATTAGAATAGAAAAAGAAATCAGAATGCAATCAGACCTGTAGCTTTGAGAAAATCTGAGATTTCACTTAAAATACAGACTGCCCTCTATATAGACACTGCTCCAATTCGCCACCTCCTTTGAAGAATTTGGGAAATGGATTGAAAGAGGATGTCCTACAAATGCTTTGTCTCCAAAATCGAATTTTAAATCAGTCAAATCTGCCCTGCTCTGCTGGAAGAAAATCGCATGTCAAATGGTGTCTAAATGAATTCAAATCGCCCTCTATATATAACTTGCTGTTCACATTTCCCTAGGAGGCCGACTTTGCACTATTAATTTCCAAAATAAACATGAAATAACCTCCTCTAGAGGCTGACTTGGCATCATGAAATTAATTGTTTGTTTTGAATGCTTGGGGACGACTTTATTGGTCTAAACTCCAGCTTTGCTCGGGGTGGCCGACTTGCACTGGAGGGGGGATATAAGACGAGGGCGGAATTGTCCCATGGACAGTTCCGCCCAAGGAAGACAAGGAAAGCTCTCCTTCCTAGGACCGAAATCCACACATTCAAACATCCAAACACTTCGCCATGCCAAAGTCTTCCACCAAAACCATAAAAGGGGTAAGCTGAATTTTAAGGCTCAAAGGACAAATCTTTGTCCTATGACTGGGTGGAATCCGCCCAGTCACGGGACAACTTGCTTTTCTTACGAATCCGAGCCCCTGACCTTCGAATGATCATCAACATAGCACATGCATGCCTTGTCTTCTTTTCATCATACTACTCTTCAAATGGCTAAGGAAGCTTGGGAGGCTTAGGAAGGAGGAAAGGAGTAGACCAACTCCATGGCGGAATTGTCTTATCCATGGGACAATTCCGCCCCAAGGAAGGTAGGACAACTCCACCTAAACAACATCTCCTTCCACCAAAACGACTTGAATTTCTACTCAAAACAACTTCCCATACCCCTTTGGAAGACAATTAGCATGACAAGGAGGAGCGGAATTTCAGAGGACATGGGACAATTCCAGTCCTATGACTAGGCGAAATCCGCCCAGTCATGGGACAATTTACAATGTTATACCAAAGTTCCCAAGACTCCAAGGCTTACTTCCCCCAAGGCTATCAAAACCATGCTTTCATACCTCACTTTTTCAAGCGTTATCAACTTCATTAAAGATTTGGTTCCCAACATTTGGGAAGAAAAGAAGTGGCGAATAAAAGAGGAGGGCGAAATTGTCCCATGGACAGGACAATTCCACCCAAGGAAGATGCACCAAACTAGCCCTCCCAAGGTCAGATTCCTCTAAAACTTTGCCAAACACTACTAGTATTGCCAAGGAACCGAATTCAATTCATTGAGGAGCGGAAATCTAGAGGCTATAGGACAAACTTCTGTCCTATGACTTGTCAGTATCCGACCAGTCATGGGACATGCAATGGTGTTCCAAAACTGAACCTCCTAAGACTTCATCTCTCGGCTTCAAGTCCACTAGACATCAACAAATTTCACCCTTAAGGTGAATGCATTTCCTTTCAAACTCCAACACCAAGCACTTCGTACCTGCTCTAGTTCACTTGCCAAAGGGGGAGCGGAAATCGGAGGCTCATAGGACAGGGGCTTGTCCTATGAGGGATCAAATTCCTCCAGCTTGAGGGAAGGTGAAGAAAATCCACCCGGAGGCCAAGGAGAGTTCATCAAACTGCAACCCACCCTATACTTGCTCTAAGAAACAAATCCAAAACAGAGGGTCCCCAATGATTGGGGTGATGGGGTGACAAAGCTCACAACATCTGGCGACTCCACTGAAGAAATGTTCCTGAACATTTCAAGAACAACATACCTTAGAACGAAGAAACTCAGGATGGCCTACCCGAAAATTCGATGAGGAGGAAAAGCACTCAACAAAGGAAAGAACTTTCTCGTCGTCCTTAAGAGCCTTGACCATAAGTTACTCACGTGTGTGCAAGTGATTCATTCCCCGCTCAACAAGAACTTAGTAACTTCTTAGATCCACTAAACTTAGCTATTTTAATATCCATACTCCAAAAGCATCCTGGACAAAGCCTCGCTGCTAGTCAGGTGTCTATAGCCCTGACGAGGTTATCGCTGTGGCCAACCACAACCACGGTTCTACCTTTAGTGTTTTCTTTTATAGTACCGGTAGAAATGCTTGCACACCCTGAGCCAATTTTGCTTTTCCTTTTCTCATATTTTCATATTTTCATTTTCAACTTTTGCATTCATTCTTTTGATATCTCTGTCATCTTTTGTTTGGCTTGCAGGCAATGAAGCCCGTAGAGGGTTTGAAAGACCACAGTGGCGTTGGAGCACGTGCATGATTTTACTAAGTACAACTTCACTTTGAAACTACCAAGAACTCAGAGCAATTAAGTGTGAGTAAATGTTGCAACTTTTGTCAAAGGCATCCTAAGAACAACAATCGAGTTTGACCCAAGTTTAGTACAAATCCTGTCATAGATCGACGACTAGGTACAACCTTCACTACTCCGAACTTTGGCAAGTATACTCAAGAAATGAACAAGACGTACTCAACTTAACCACCAAAAGTGCAGTGTCTGCACACCTCAACCATGAGCTAAAACTGGACCCCTAAACCTAGCCCAAAGCCAAAACTAAGCCAAAAACTAGGACCAACGAGTCCTAGGCAAACCAAACCTAAACTAACAACCGAAAGGGAAACTAACTCTAAGCAACAGAAAGGAAACCTACTCTACGCAATAGAAAGGAAACCTTTTCTACTCCCTGAACCAAATGGGGTTCAGGCCAAAGCGTAAACTATGTACAAAAGGACTCCCAATGGAGGCCTAGGCTTGGAAATAATGCTTGAGGAACTGACCATTGACGGGCAACGGGACATCCCTACCAGTTAGTGTCTTCAGTTTAAAAGTATTCTCCCAGAATCTCAGAAATCTGGAAGGGACCCTTCCACATCTTGTCAAATTTATCATGATCTCCACATCTCTCATGGGCCTTGTCCCAGTACAAAACTTGGTCCGAAATCCTAAAGGCCTTCACTTTAGCTCTTCTATCAAACCAATGCTTCACTACCCCTTGATGTTTTGCAAATTGATCCAGGCCTTCATCACTTTTCTCGTCCAGTTGCATCAATTGGGACAATCTAACCTGGACTCTATCTTCATTGTCGTAAAATTCTTGCATGAATTGCAATGTTGGGATTTTCAATTGGATTGGGAAGACTGGGTCCTGCCCGTATGCCAAATGGTATGGGGAAGTTCCTAAGGATTCTTTCGATCTCGTCCTATCTGCCCACAAAGCGTACTTTAGTTGAGTGTGCCAGTCTCTTGGGTTTTTGTCTAATAGTTTCTTGATGACACTCAATAAGTGTTTGTTTGTTGATTCCGCTAGGCCATTCCCCTGGGGATAATAGTTAGATGAAAATTTCAAAGTGATCCCAAAATGAAAAGCCCAGTTAGAAAACTTAAGTGAAGCAAAAACGGAACCATTATCACAAACCAAAGCATAGGGACATCCAAACCCTGTAACAATTTTATCCTCAAGAAATTTAATGACAACTTCAGTAGTGCAATTCTTAAAGGCTTGAGCTTCCGTCCATCAAGTACAGTAGTCAGTAGCGGTTAGAATGTACTTGTGTTGCCCTGAGGAAGGAGGGTTGATCATACTAATGAAGTCGAGCCCCCATTTTGCAAATGGTCTCACCTTGATGACAAGCTGCAGTGGCATTGCTGTATTTCTCTCGCGGGCCGCGACTGTCTGGCAAACATGGCAAGTTTTCACATGCTCGTGCGTGTCCTTGAACAAAGTTGGCCAATAGTATCCTGATCTCAGAATCTTATGCGCAGTGGCCAAACTTGCTCCCTGTCCTGTTCCAAACTTATCGTGAAAATGTTCTAAAATTCTTCCTCCCTCTTCCTTTCCAACACATCTCAAATATATGCCTTCATGATTCTGTTTGTATAGAATCGATCCATGTAGCATGTACCTTTTGCTCTTCAACTTTAATGCCTTATTTTGCGCTGAGCTCAAGTGTGAGGGACACCTATGGTTCAACAGGTAATTGATAATGTCCTGGTACCACTCATCTGGGCACACATCTTCCAACTCTTAAACTTGTTGCACCAAGCCTGGCCCATCACAAGCCATCGTTTGCGCCAACTGTTGTCCTCTAACTAGCCTCATCGGTTGGATATCTATATCATATTCTTGGATAGTGGCGACCCACTTTCCTCTTTTTTCACCCAACTCGTTTTGCATTAGCAATGTCTTTACTGCTATGTCAGGTACAATTGCATGTACTTTACTCCTCAGTATGTAATGTCTAAACTTCTTGATTGCTTTCACCAGTGTGTACGCCTGCTTTTCTATGTTTGGATATCTTAATTCTGCTTCCTTGAGGGGGGCACTCATGAATGTGATTGGATGTTCTTCACCCTCATTCTTCTGGGTCAAAATGACTGCACACACATGGTCAGAGGCAAATGAATATATGTAGAAAGGCCTCCCATAATCAGGACTCACTAAGACTAGAGCATTGATAATAGCTCGCTTGATCTCCTTGAATGCTTCCTTAGCTGCAGGAGTCCAATCCATTTTGGCATCTTTCTTGAGCATATCATTCATAGGCTTGACTATCTCCGCAAATGTTGATATAAATTTCCTTACTTAATTGATCTTGCCGAAAAATGACTTTAGCTCCTTGCTAGCTGGCAAGCTTAACTTTGAGATTGCCTCGACTCTTTCGGGATCGATCATGATCCCTTTCTCTGAAATCACATGCCCCAATAGTCTTTCTTCAGTTACCCCAAACATGCACTTCTTAAGATTCAAGGAAACGCCAAATTTCCTGCACCTTGCGAACACTTTCCTTAAGTCCTCTATGTGATCTTCCCTTATTTTTGAAAACACTGTAATATCGCCCATGTAAATAATGATGCATTTATCCTTTAGATCCTTGAAGGCAAAATCCATGGCCCTCTGAAATGTTGCTCCTGCGGTGATTAAGCCGAAAGACATCCTTCTGTAGGCAAAAGTGTCCCACTTCATTGTGAAAGCTGTCTTTAGTCTATCTTCTTCTTCTTCTACTATTACTTGATTGTATCCCGAGTACCCATCCATGAATGTCATCATCTGAGATCCATTCACAATCTGCAATACCTCATCCAATGATGGCAATTGATAGTTATCTTTCTCTGATGCTCTGTTCAAATTCCTGAAGTCCACACATAACCTTATTTCTCCACTTTTCTTCCTTACTGGGACGAGGTTGGCGACCCACGTTGAGTGTCACACTGGAAATATGATCCTTGCTGTCAGCAACTTCTTCACTTCTTTATAAATCACCGGCTCTAGCAATGGGTTAACTGGCCTTTGCCTTTGTCTAAACAGTTTGCTTCCTTCCTTCAATGGGATAGCATGTGTATGTGTAATGATTGAGGGATCATACGTTTTTAAGTCTTCATAACTCCAAGCGATTACGTTTGGAAACTCCCTCATTAGCTTGATAATACTTTCCCTTTCTTTGGGTGTGCAAACTTTCCCAATCTGAACCATCTTTGGACTTTCATCTGTTCCAAGGTTCACTTTCTTGCACTCATCTCCTCCCGTGGGTTGATACTTCACTTTATTAAACTGATCCATGTTGAAAATCCTTTCTAACTCAATCATCCCCTTAGGAATGGTGTTGGTCTTTAGGTTCAAGATCCCATTTGGATTAATCTCCGCTTCTTCCGTTTCACCTTCATTAATGAGCTGAGTTGCGAAAACATCTGAATTTGTTAGGAACTTCAATATGTGCCTATCATCATCAAATACTTGAAAATTGGTCACATTGTCGGGTATTGATGACACTGATGCTAACTCAACAGTGAACTTGTTCAGACCTTCCAACTCGATTGGTGCCAATGAACTAGCAGCCTGCACGAGAGCATTTGCTACTTTGTTACTTGCTCTATAACCGAACTTGATATTGAAAACATCGAAACTCTTGATCAAATCCCACACTTTGTTTCTGTACTTCTTCAATCTTTTATCATTGCAAGCAAATTTCTGTCTCACTTGCTCAGTTACTAGAGATGAATCTCCATGCACGTGGATTGCCTTAGCGCCTTTCTTGATTGCACACAACAAGCCAAGAATCAAAGCTTCGTATTTGGCCATGTTGCTGGTGCACTGGAATTGTAGCCTATGTGCTGATAGATTGGTTGGCCCTGTAGGGCTAATTAATTCGAATCCAGCTCTAGCTCCTTGTTTGGTCTTGGAACCATCAAACCTTAATGTCCATATTCCATTGCTTTCTTTGTGATCCCTTTGGATCTCTTTGGACTTACTCGATTCATCTTTTATCCCTGGATCGCATGGTGGGGCTTGATTTCTCATTTCATCCATCTTGCTACTCTCTACTATATCTGCTTGTAAGACTTCAACCTTTCGCTTTTCTCGCCAGTATTGCTTCAATGCTCCTGGGATTCTTTTCTCCACTTGCTCTAATGCGACTTTGCACAAGGAACATGATAGCTCTGAGTGGAAGGCACTATGGATCCTACACCAATTGGGCAACAACAAGTCTCTTACTGATGTCCGATTACCTAACTCTAGTCCTTGTTGCACTGTCCTTATCACGAAACTTCTAAAATTTTCAAACATCCCTTCTCCTTCATTTGATGAAGAATCATGATTAGACTCCACAACTATTTCAGTGGATTCCCCTCCCTTTGTCTTGCCTGAAATATGTAACATCAAGACTTCCTCAGTCTTGCGATTGTAAAGGCCAAGGTCTATTTCAGCAAACAATACTTCATTTCCTCCATATTCTGTGATAGTCAACTTCAACCTTGGAGTGCTATCGATCCCGATTTGGTTAGCCAACCCTTTCCATGGTAACCACATGTGAGAAAAGTCGGTGACCATATAACCATTTAGTCGCCGGGTCTAGTCTCTTCCTAGGATCAAGCCATAATAATCTGATACGTCCACAACTGATATATCAATAAGTTGTTTCATCCTAGGATCCGAGGCTAACTGCATGTGGATGTTATTCAGTTCTCTCACCATTGGTATTTCGGTTTTGTCTAGTTGGGTAACCCTCTTTGACTTTGCTGGGACTAGTCCCAATGATCTGCAGACGGGTAGGGGCATAACATTGCTGGATGCTCCCGAATCTTTCAGACAATTATGTAGTAACTTCTCGAATATCCTTACTGATAGCAGAAAGGGAGCTGGCTCATCCTTCCCTTGATAGAACACTACTAGAGTTTTGAATCTAGGCTTGAGCTTTGTCTTTGCCTCAGTGGATTGAGTTGGCTCTTTTGTCTTTATTGCTTCACTTCCTTTTGAAGCGTCCCCACAGCCATTTGCATTTTGACTTGGGGTCGCTGCATTCTGAGCTACGTAGATTGGCTGTGGTGCCTGCTGGTTATTGAAGGCATCAAGATCTCCATATGAGATGCTCTGAATTGGATTTGCATCTTGGATCACATTCACTGCATCGTGGGGAGGCCTATATGTCGTTGTGGCAACTTGAGGCTGGGGACCATGTCCCTTGTTATCTTTTAGGAAACTAAGGAAAACATCCCTTATCTCCATTACTTTCATCAATTCGAACAATGGTAGATTAATCTTAATTTTCTTCATCTCTTCTGCCACATTTTGTCCTAACTTTCTCAACTCCTCGCTGCTTGTGGGACTAGTAGCCACATGCCCCTTGTTAACGCCTTGAGTTCCACGCGCGCTTGGTGGGGTACTAGCACCTTGACTACTATTGCCGCTATTCTGCCTATATTTTGGAGCATCCCTTGGATAGTTTGGCACATTACTGGCATTTGGATGTGGAGGCGTGTTGAAGTTATTTGGTGGGATGGAAGAAGTTAAAGGCTCATCATTTCTTCTATTGCCTCTCTGATAAAATCTTGTTGGGTTTCCCTTCGACGGCTGGAATGTTTGAACTTCGCTGGTACGTTGGACAAGGACACTATTGCCTAATGAGGGACAGGATACCCGAACTCCTTCATAGACTCATTTGGATCAGGTGATGTCTCTACTGGACCATTTGGTGATGTTGGCGGAAATTTTCCCTCAGGTTCCTCATAAGCTTCAAATTCTGGAGGGAAAGAAAACTCTTCAAAAGTTGAGCACTGATCGTATCTTGGGGCAGGTACTAATTCATATCCGGTAATCTGGGTATCATCTTGATTAATCGACTCATCCACTACCTTTTGGAACAGGTTTGATGCCTTATTAAATTTAGCGCAATGCAGTTCCGAATGTTGGTTTGTCTCATGGAACCTACAATATTGGGATAGTGCTGACTCTACCAGGAATATCCTCTCAACTGGTCTGTTTTCGAGAGCAGGGGGTTGTCAAGTGGTGACACCACATTGCCATTGTTTGGATTGGTATTCCAAGTCCTCCTATGGTTATTGTTGTATCCTTGATTGTCAGACTGGGCCTCCTTGGTAGTTTCTTTGGTAACCATCGTCTTGATTATTCCTTTGGCAACTGCCATCTTGATTATTCCTTTGGTAATCCCTTTGATAACCACCTTGGTAATTCCCTTGGTCCCCTTGAAAGTTCCTTTGTGTACTCTGATGTTGGCTATTTTGATTCCTTAGGTATGTAACCTCAGTAGAGAGCTTCTTCACTTGTTCGACTAACTCTTTAATCTCATATTTTTCTTCTTGTGTTCTCGCATATGTACTTGCACCTTGAAGGTACACTGGCATCGTAGGAGGCGCGTGAGATAAAGGAGCTCCAGGATGCACCACGAGTTGATTCGAGGGAGCTTGACACATATGTTGTGGACCTTGAGTGATTGCGCCTGCTAACCCCGACATGTTTTGTTTCATTCGCTTGGCCACTTCCATCGCTCTAACATAAGCCTCATTCAAGCTAGTTAGTTCGGGATGAGAGATTCTTGTGAACATAGATGTCTGGGAATCCAAAGCGTTGTAATACATTTCCATGGCGCCAGCATCCTGTACAGTATAAGGAGCTTGCAACTGAGTATATGCTCTGTGGAAACGATTGTTGAAGGTACTGACGGACTCTTGGTCTTGCCTTTTGATATCCGCAAATTGCTTGTATAAGTCCAGTGGAGTGATGGGGATACCAAACTATCCCACGAATGCATCCCTCAATTGGATCCACCTAGTTATGGATGAAGTGGGCAAATGCACAAACCAATAGAAGGCCTCTTCTCCCAACGAGTGAGGGAAGAGCCTGCATGCTACATGCTCATGCTGGATTCTTCTATTACATAATGCATCTTTGAAAACCTTGATATGCTCCTCTGCTGTACGATTGGGATCATTTACTTGAAACTTGGAGCAAAAGTTCTCAGGATTCTTAGGCAAGTCATGGTACTGGTTAAACATGAGAGGCAAAGCATTGTTTTGAATCCATGGGGGTTGCGCCATCGTTGCTTGTGTTGGTTGAATTGGTACCGCTTGAGTAACTTGGGCTTGAGTGTTCTGAATTGGATTGCTAGAAGAACTTAGCCAACTCACAGTATTAGCTACCCAATAATTTCTTCCCTTCTTGTGGAATTGCAATTCTACCAAATCCTCTTCTTGCTTTGGAGTTGATCTCAATATCCTCTGCCTCCTTTCCGATTGTAACCTTTCGAACCTTTCCGGAGAGAAAGACCCAATCTTCCTATCCAACTTTCTTAATTTTGATCCTCTCCAACACTTGATTGGGATAATTCTTGCGCTTTCCTTTCTCTCTCAAGCTTTCTTTGAATTTCTCTTTGGCGATCTATTCTCCTCTGGATTCTCCTTTCAATTGCTCGTGCTTTCCTTTCTTCTTGATTCAACACGTTAGCAGTATCCAAGTACTCCCTATTGTCTCTTCTATCTTCCCAAGAGGCGGTATGTAATGTGGCTACAATATGGTCTTGAAGCGTACCCCAAGTTGCTTTAGGCTGTTGGGATCTAGGAAGAACCATATTTCATCATCTTTAATTCCTCCTTTCGTGCTCTCTTAAATCGTTTTGAGCTTCTCTCTCAATTCTTTTGGCCTTTTGCTCTTCCAGATCTATGACTTCTGCAATACTTAGATACTGGCTCTCACTCGTCTTTTGGTCCCAAACGACAATATGAAATGTCAAGACAATATCGCTTTGAAACGTTTCCCAATTATCTCTAGGCTGCTGAGGTCTGGGAAGGACCATCCTTTGCCATTTCTCAATTCTGTCTCTGTTGCTCTAACCTTTCTTGGGCTTCTCTTTCGATTCTTTGAACCTTCTTTTCTTCTTCGTTTAAGATATCAACAATGCACAAGTACTCAGGACCACTTATCCTTTGGTGGAACGCGAGAGAATGAAATGTTAGGATGATATTGTCTTGGAATGATTCCCAATTCTCTTTAGGCTGTTTGGGACGTGGGAGTCCAATTCTTCACCATTCTTAACTATTGATTATTTCTTGAAAAAATTCCGATATAGACCTCCTAGCGCCAATTTATGTTGATGCGAGTTTTGTTCCACTTACACAACATGTAGTATTGAACACTCAATACTTCGATGTGAAACATAGTACATTAAATCCTCTCTTGAACAAAGTCATCTCTAATGCTAAGCTTTGCAATTTGAGATCATGGAGTGACTCCAAGGTTCCTAAACTTGTGCATAACTGGCTTAGTTGAAATGATGTAATTTGCTTGTTAACCACCAAAGGGGACTCATGCTATCTTCTCAATAAAAATCGGACTTAGCTTTGCAATGTATACTCAAATGCCTCAACTTCAATCTTACTTCTCAAACTTCTTAAACTACTATTACTTCTAACTATGGATGAAAGGAATCAGTGGATGGACTAGGACTCTACCAAATGGAGGCTTGTCTGCGTCTTCGACTCCACCTAGTGCAAAGCTTCAAAGGTTTTCAAATGGTTATCATATCAATGTCATCTTTGTAATCCAACTTGGAAGTACAAACTAAGGATCCAACACTGATTGAACTTAAGTGCAAGGGACTAGCTTACCACAAAAGGCTTTCTTACAATCAGCAAGGAGGCTAGTGGCCTAGTATATTCAAGTCAATCCAATCAAACACCCACTAATACTTGTATACAATTTACCATCTATCTCTACTCTTACTTTAACAACTTGAAATGAAAATCCTATTTTAATTGTGGAAGAAGAGCACCATGCAATAACACAAAGTTGATCAAACATAATCACCATGCAATGCACAACAATGACAAGTAGAGGAATTTTGGCATTATCTTAGCAACAATTTTCTACAACCTACTTTACAAATGAGAGCAAATGGCCTTCTATACGAGGTTCAAGTACAATGAACGACCAAGATTAAATCAGAATCTGTGGCCTAGATTGCTCCAAGACAGCCCTAATCCAACTACCAGCTACGAGCATTAAATGCCAACCAATTATAAGAGGGCACCAAATCATGGGCCAATAAGAAAATTACAAGGAATGAGAACCAATGAAATGGCACCAAATGGTGAGCCAATCAGAATTTGCCACCTACACCCATCAAGCTATGAGATAGAACTGCCACATGGGCTTACATCAGATCATTATCTAGAATATTTCTTCCTTTGTCCCTTAGCTTCTTTGCCAAATCGATGAACTTGGTTACCACCTTGCTGACCTCTTCCATGGGAGTTAAAGAGGTAAACTGAATCCTCTTCCCAGCCAAGTCCATCTCTTTCTTTTCTATAGCCAAAATCTGGCCTTTGTGGAATTCATGAGAGATCTGAGAGATGAGAGAGACTCTAGAGCCTCGCCACTAATGATGTCCCCGCCGAAAGATTTCAACTTTTCAGTCAAGGCCTCCAAGTTCATGCTATCTTCCCTGTTTTCTTCCATCTTAAAGGCCAATCCGACGATGCCAAGAGTATCCTTGATTATCTTACGAGTAGTGGCCTCAAGGGGAGCAATCCCATCCTTGATTCCTTCCATAATCTCAAGCCTGTTGAGCAGGGTGAAATACCATGCCTCAACACTGCCTTTCTCTCCCGGGTTAATCACTCTTGTTCTTTCTAGTAGCTTTTCTGGCGCATCAATCAGAGCCTGCAGCTGGGGAATAGTTCTGTCCTTAGTGGGAAGGAAATCATTCCAGAGGTCAGTGAAAGCGTGGAACCTAGCCTTGAGGGATACAAATGCCTGGAACCTCTCCACAAACATCGGCAGGAAAGCCAATCCCTCTTGGATAACTCTTTCCACCCAAGATCGAGTTTCGTGAAGTGTAACTCTTGCACTCTCCAAGCTGTCAATATCTCCTTTCCCCAATGCAAGTGGTGGTGCAATTGAGTGGTCTACCTGCTGGATGGGCCTGCAATCATTCCTGTAATAATCAATCAATCTTTGATTTTCTTCCTTGTACTTGTTCTTTTCTTCAACTTCCTTATCCAATCTCTGCTTCTTGGCAAGGAGACCATCCTGCAATTCTTCGTACTCTATCTCCTTTGTAGTGGTTCCCAGCTCATGTTCCAATATCTCATAGTCCTTAATGTAAATGTCGCCTCTGGATTTTTCCTCCTTAGGAATAGCAATCTGGACCTTGCGAGTCCCTGAATTGTCTTTGATAATTCTTGCCATTGTCTCCGCAGGCCGACCTTCTTCTTCATCTTCAGTTTCACGTATGATATCCTCAACATTCTCGACTATTAAGAGAGGAACAATCTCCTTCCTAGGCTGCAAGAACTCCCTTAGCCAGTTAGGTGCTGTACACCTTCCCAACTCTAAGTTAGGCTCATCCTGCCTTGGCGAAACTCCCTTGGCTAACTGGGGTGCATCCCCTTCATCTGCTGAAAGAGCCTCAATATCAATCATTTCAATCTCCCTTTCCTTTGGTGAGGATGATCCTCTGGCCTGCTGACTTATGGAAAGTGGTGAGTAGCCCGAGATGAAGCTACAAGCATCCCCTGATGGAGAACTTCTTTGCGGTGATTCTCCCTTGTCTTCATTCCTTGGGGCCTTATCCTGAGCTGAAGTGGCGCTTTCCTTGGATGGTATGGCACTTACTTTCTGCCTCTTGGTTGTTAGCTCACCATCTTCCTTTCCTTTTTCCTTAGCACCATCCACTTCCTTCCTCTTCTTATTATTCTCTTCCACTGGCCTGTCACTGCTTCCTGTGCGTTGCCCGGATGACTCCTCTGGGACTTCTTCTAGTTTCATCTTTTCATAGGTGAAAAGGGTACCCGTTCTTTCCAATCTAGCCATCTTCCTATCAAACCACTCTTGGGTGCAAAGATCAACATGCACCATCATTGCCTCAAGAGGACTCTCTGCCTCTATTCCCAATTTAGTGGACTCCAACTCATGCCTATTCAATATATTGAACTCCGGCCTTAGGGTCCTACCATCCTCCTCAAGTTGGTCCGGGATTTGGAGCTGCTTTCTATCTGTACTTCCTCATCATGTCAACTGTTAACCTTGAGAAGTCTCTCTTCCTTACTTCGAAATCATCGTCTGCATTGGCCCAATAATCCTCAATGTGATGCACGTGCCTGTAAGTACTTCCATATGCCATTCGAATCTACTTATTAGGGTCAAAACTTTGTCTTCCCTCATAAAGTTCTAAAGCGTAGAATTTTAACTCCTCATCAGCAGCTGCCATGGCCACCAAATTGTTGCAACTGTCAACCCCTGCCTGAAGTGAAAAAGCAACTCCTTGCTTATGCTTGAGCTTCTGAACCTTGTCAAAGTGACCCAGTTGCCTTTCTACCTCCATTACTACTAATCTGTTGGGTGGATATATTGGTAGCTCCTTTGGGCAACAAGTGCTTCCCACTATCCGGATGTATGTAAACTTTTGGAACTAGATATGCCACCATCCGTACTTCTTGATCAACTTTTCCGCTTCTGGAGATAATTTCCTTTGGTGTGCCCCCTGTAGTGTTCTCACTGTTTTCATCGCAAAGGCATCGTAGAACATCTTAAAGTGTTTGTTACGATGGAGATGGAGTTGGGGATAACACTCATGCACCAAGTATTGCCCAGGTTCCTTGCCCAGTTCGCCCAAAGCCTTTAGCCTTGGATATTGAAATAAGCCCACAATCATGTAGAAGTGGTAGGATCCCATTTAGAAGATCTTCGAGTTGTGCACCAACCTTAGTTGGAGATCCAAGTTCTCGCTTGTTATTTGAGCCTAGCCGAACATTACACTTCCATTCGAGATCTTCTCAATGAAGTAAAACATCCATGGCTCAAGCACCCCTGCTTGTGGGATTCCCATAACTCTGCTCAGCATCAAGATCAGGTCGCCATGCTCCTCCTTCATGTCTGTCCTTGTAAACTTTGACAACTTTGAATGTCACTTTCTTGGCTCCCTTAGCCATTCCTCACACAAGAGGGCTGAATAATGATTAATATTGTCAGTGTAATGCTTGTGTGCCTAATCTCTTGTCATGAAGACGCTGACCTTGTGATGTGGTATGTTGAACACTTCCTCAATGACGCAGTCACTCAGACAGACAAACACCTTCCTCTCGGATTCATCTCCATAATAAACTGTCTTGGTTTGGTGGTCATAATGTGTGGCACATTCAAGAATGAGCTCTGGACATGGCAAAGTAGGGGGGAAAGCCGCTGCATGGGCAATCCCATTCTTAGTCATCCTTTTGGCTAGCATAGACGGGTTCCCCCTTGTTATCATATTGACTGGCCCCAGGTTCGTATCCCCAACCTTCTTCCACTTGGATGGAAAAACGGTCTTTGGCATCATGTCCTCGGTGTCTTTCTTCAATTGTGCTTGCCTTTGAGCTTTTCCCGATGTTGGATCCATTACTCTTCAACCTGCAAGATACACCAACTAGTCTTACTTGCCTTGCTCAAGATACCAAAACATTTGAGAAAGAGAAAAATAGGACAAAAAACCTCCTAGGATGAAGCCAATGAAGCTGAATTTATGTTTAAAACATGCTTATTAATTTCCAGATTTCATGCACTTCCTAACCAAAATGTCTAAATGATCAAGCCATGAGCCATAATTAAAAGAATTTCAGAAGTAGGAGTTGAAGTTTGATTGCATTGATTTCGGATTTCTTCATGACAAGGATTAAGAATTTGATTTACTAAAGTGAAAGGAAGAGGAGGGATGGGGAAGAACTTTAAGAACACACCCCCTTCACTCACAACCCCCTATCAATTAGAATAAAAAAAGAAATTAGAATGCAATCAGATGTGTAGCTTTGAGAAAATCTGAGATTTCACCTTAAATACAGACTGCCCTTTATTTAGACTCTGCTCCAATTCGCCACCTCCTTTGAAGAATTTGGGAAATGGATTGAAAGAGGATGTCCTACAAATGCTTTGTCTCCAAAATCAAATTTTAATCCAGTCAAATTTGCCCTGCTCTGCTGGAAGAAAATCGCATGTCAAATGGTGTCTAAATGAATCCAAATTGCCCTCTATATATATCTTGCGGTTCACATTTCCTTAGGACGCCGACTTTGCACTATTAATTTCCAAAATAAACATGAAATAACCTTCTCTAGAGGCCGACTTGGCATCATGAAATTAATTGTTTGTTTTAAATGCTTGGGGATGACTTTATTGGTCTAAACTCCAGCTTTGCTTGGGGTGGCCAACTTGCATTGGAGGGGGGATAAAAGATGAGGGCGGAATTGTCCCATCCATGGGACAATTCTGCCCAAGGAAGTCAAGGAAAGCTCTCCCTCCTTGGACCGAAATCCACACATTCAAACACCCAAACACTTTGCCATGCCAAAGTCTTCCACCAAAACCATAAAAGGGGGAAGCGGAATTTTAAGGCTCAAAGGAGAAATCTCTGTCCTATGGCTGGGCGGAATCCGCCCAGTCATGGGACAACTTGCTTTTCTCATGAATCTGAGCTCGTAACCTTGGAATGATCATCAACATAGCACATGCATCCCTTGTCTTCTTTTCATTAGACTACTCTTCAAATGGCTAAGGAAGCTTGGGAGGCTTCGGAAGGAGGAAAGGAGTAGACCAACTCCATGGTGGAATTGTCTTATCCATGGGACAATTCCGCCCCAAGGAAGGTAGGACAACTCCATCTAAACATCTCCTTCCACCAAAACGACTTGAATTTCTACTCAAAACAACTTTCCATACCCCTTGGAAGACAACTAGCATGACAAGGAGGGAGCGGAATTTCAAAGGACATGGGACAATTCCAGTCCTATGACTGGGCGGAATCCGCCCAGTCATGGGACAATTTACAATGTTATACCAAAGTTCCCAAGACTCCAAGGCTTACTTCCCCCAAGGCTATCAAAACCATGCCTTCATACCTCACTTTTTCAAGCGTCATCATCTTCATTAAAGATTTGGTTCCCAACATTTGGGAAGGAAAGAAGTGGTGAATAGCAGAGGAGGGCGAAATTGTCCCATGGACAGGACAATTCCGCCTGAGGAAGATGCACCAAACTAACCCTCCCAAGGTTAGATTCCTCTAAAACTTTGCCAACACTACTATTATTGCCAAGGAACCAAATTCATTTCATCAAGGATGGGCAAAAATCTAGAGGCTACAAAACAAACCTCTGTCCTATGACTGGTCGGAATCCGACCAGCCATGGGACATGCCATGGTGTTCCAAAACTGAACCTCCTAAGACTTCATCCCTCGGCTTCAAGTTCACTAGACATCAACAAACTTCACCCTTAAGGTGAATGCATTTCCTTTCAAACTCCAACACCAAGCACTTAGTACCTTCTCTAGTTCACTTGCCAAAGTGGGAGTGGAAATTAGAGGCTCATAGGACAGGGGCCTGTCCTATGAGGGATCAAATTCCGCTAGCTTGAGGGAAGGTGAAGAAAATCCACTCGGAGGCCAAGTAGAGTTTATCAAACTGCAACCCACCCTATACTTGCTCTAAGAAACAAATCCAAAACAGGGGTCCCCAATGATTGGGGTGATGGGGTGACAAAGCTCACAACACGAGGACAATTAACAAATGACTTATAGATGGTAGTTAGGAAAGTGCGAAAGTGAAAGACAGGTGTAATTAGTTACACTAATATCGTTATTATATTTATATAACACTAATCATCCTAATAATACCAATCAATCTTGGTTGCATATCTTTGTCCTTACTAAAATGCCTTGGCTTCTTGGGCCGTACATTACACTATGTTGATGGGCTCATCATGTTTTGAGGTGTCTTCCGATCGATGAAATGCAAGGCATTGTGTACAACAAGCTTGTCTACTATCCTAGATGTCTGTTTGTCTTGTACGGATTGGATGAAGCTATATATGTATCAATTCCTCTCCTCTCGAAGTGCACTAGAAACATGCAAAAGGAGGTGAATGGTAAGTGTGCCAAACTATTTTGGAGGCCAATTAGTTCCCAACAACTAGTGGGCTTGTCTTGTGCTAAAATGTGTTTGTCAATCTTTTTTGAGCTCTTGTAGACATTGAGTTTAGTAAGTTTTCCCTGCTTAGCTTTGATTAGTAAAGCTTCATCTGCACTCTACATTTTCTTGAGGGCTTTCATAAAGTCCTCCTTGTTAATGTTTTGGCCTTTACGACAAAGGTCAACACATTGGACAAAGTGACTAATAATAATTAATATATTGGATATATTATTGATATATTTATTTATGATAAAATCGGCTGGATAATAATAATAAATATAAAAGGTTATATTTATTATCAAGGACTGATTTTAATAATTAAATATGGAGCAAATAATATAAAAGAATATATTATTATTAAGGACCAAGTCGGCCAGTCCTTGAGGGAAAGAGTTTTGACTCTTGGAGAGTCATCATTATGTATAAATAGAGTAGATCTGCTCAAGGAACTCACCGAAAACATAATGTGGTAAGTACATGAGCAGAATTACAATTGCATATTCTTAATCATTTTCATCCTCTACTTGAGCGATTTATTTCAGATCACTTAGAAGCGAAATTCAAGGTTTGAATTGGAAGAAGAGGAGCAGATATTGAAGTGCGAACAATACCAATATGGAGCAGACCTTGATAGTGAATTAAAGAGCAGATTGGAGGCTACTAAGAGGAGAAAAACTAGGGCAGAATTCAAGGACAATTTAAGTAGCCCTAAAGGTCGAATTAGGGCAGAATTAGAGCACCCTAAAAGGGCGAATTAAGGTTGATCAAGAAGGGCGAACTAGGGCAAATTGGAGCAGCCCTAGAAGAGTGAATTGAAGACCTTCAAGAGCTGATTCATAACAGTCATTAAGGGACTAATTTGAAGTTACAAAGTGCAGATTTGAAGCCAACAACAGGATAATTTCAGACCTTCAAATCCCGGTATTATCTTTCTTTACTTGAGAATATTTATTATATCCCGTGTCTTAGTATTTGAAAGACCTCTATAGATTGTATATTCCTTGTTAGAATCTGAAAACATTAAGACTCCTTAACTTCGTAATCAATGGGAACAATTCTACTAGAGCACCTTCATGTACTATTTTGGATTGATAGCATATGTGACCATTTGGCAAGGACTGTATAGATCCTCCCACCTCCTGTGATGTCCCCTTCCTAATTTGCCCTAAAAACCACAACTATAACAAATTAGGGCTAGGGTTACATCTCACCAATTAAATATGCTTGTGATAATGCACCTTGAGACTTGAATCCTGCAACCAAAGCAATATATACAAATATCCACACACACACACACACACACACACACAATTAGGGTTAGGCATCATATTATATTCATAATTACCAATAATATTCAACAAACATATTAGAGTTTGGAAGGAGAGACATGATTGGTCCACCCGAAGCCATTTCTACACCAAGTCCACGAGGGATGTCTACCACAACCCTTTCACTTGGCGGCTTGCACTTGCTTTCCCTGCCTCATCTTTAGAAAACACACACCATCATGTGGAATTGGGGGGAGGCTATAAGTGGGTTCCTTAGCTCTTCGGCGTAAAGACTCTTTGGTCCATTCTAGTGTTAAAATTGAACCAGAATTGCATATAAATAGAGTTGCAGAAATAACAAAACACAGAACACCTGATATACCCTGGGAAAACCCTCCTGCTCGAGCGAAAGACCTAGCCACACCTCAAAAATGATCTCCTTTATTAAGATAAAATGAATTGAATACAAAACTTCAAAATCTGAGACTCGAATGAGAAGAATAATCAACTCACAATACTGAAGAAGATACAACCTAAATACATCGAAATAAACAAATGAATGTGAAAGATAGTCTCAATGTAATCTCTACAATCAATATGATACTCAGAACACTAAAGACGTAACCTCACGACAAAGCACGCCCAGAAATATATGTACGCTGAAGATACAAATACTAGAATCCACCTTTCCTTGAAATATCAAATACCAATAGAAGCAAGAAAACACAAATGTCTTAACTCCGAACTTCCCCAGCAGCCGTGACACAGAATAAAGTCCACTTCATATAGAATATGAGCTCAAACAAAGAACTCATCCAAACCCAATAGAATGAGCAGATGAAAAGTAAGAGAAAAGAATCCATAAAGAAACGCCTGTCTGTTCGAATGGAAGAGGAGACTCTTCGTGAGCAGACGCGGGAGAACATACGAAGCCACATCCTCACGCGGTGCCTCTTCAGCGACCATATGAAGCCACATCACCCTTACGTGGTGACTTTACATGCTTCAACAAATGATACAACCGTTCTCCACGTAGGATAAATAAAAGACATAAGAGTCTCAGCTTGCGATTAACACATACATCCATGAATGCTAAAGAATAACTTGTTTACCGTCAACGGGTAACTTAATATTGCATAGACATAGTACAGGAAATACAATAAACATAGAATATATCATAGAATAATAAATAGTTTCATTAATCATTCCAGACTGGCAAGTACATTTACATCATAATGATCATACAATAATATCTGTGTCCATCCTCCGAGAGGGTATATAAAGTACCCGAAGGGCCACGACCGAAACGTCGTGACGTAACTATCTAACCTCTCGGTCACTAACGACCGAGACCAACACAATACTTTATTAATATAATAACCGGTACATTCAAATACCCTGACAACATCATCCCCCCCCCAAAAAACAAGTCGTCTCCGACGACTTACAACAATAGGGAGATGAAGTACACTACATAGAATAAGAAAATCACTGAAGAGAAGGGGCGGAGGGCGTCCCTGAAAAAGCTGAAGTGCCGCCCTCCCCATCAATGTTGCGTCGTCATTCTTTTTCCGTCACATCACATTCCTCCCATGCTTGCACCAAACTTGTCTCCAAAACATACTTTCCAGCTGTAGCCTCTGCTAACACAATACTGTCTCCCTAGCCAATCTGACCTCGATAGCCACCTATGCTGCCTTCTCTGCTTCCAACTCCTCGGTACGCTGAGTCAAGTGTCGCTCTACTGCCTCCAACCGGGTGGTCAGCTCCTCCCGAGCTCTCTATGCATCCACCAAGACAGTCTCACCTCCAACCAACACCTATTCCTCTGAACGCCTCAAAGCGTAGTACCCCTCTCCAAAGGCTTGCTCTAGTGCTCTCTCCACCTCCAACACGCAGACACTCTATGCCTGTAGTAGCTTCGGGTCTCATCAACTAGTCACACTTTCCAAAGGCTGATAACTGAACCGACTGGGGGTCTAGGGGGCAATGCCCCCAGCGGGGTCGAGGGGTAGCGCCCCTCGCCGCCAGGACCAATTTAGCACCTTCAAACCCACACAAAAGTCCATGGAACACACCATTTTTGTGATTTTCTTCTGATCCCATACTCTTTTCTGCAAATTGCTTGTGTTTTCCTTACTGCCTACTTATGCCCTTCCCTTCAGTACCATACATTATTCATTTTGAACTGTCTTGATTTGT
>MU224708.1:96103-113218 GCA_018584345.1 Thuja plicata
ATATATATAGGGAAATCTGAAATTTCAAATATATTAATGAATTATATAACACTGTAACATTCATCTTAGCAATATAATAATGTTTATTAATCTAAAATCATTGAATCAAAGATTATTCATCGAATCATCATAGAATATAGCACTAAATGAATCAAATGAGAGTTCAAATTTCAATTTCATACATTCATAGATATAATACATTGAAACAGCCAAAGACTTCCAAACAGCAGCAACAACAAGGTCTCAATCTGCCGAAGTCTCAATCTGTTCACAGCTTCACATTCTATTTTCTAACAGCATACTTGGCCATATCTCTGATTAAAACTTAGAAAAGTTTATTTTTTTTTACTAAACAATTGCTCTGCAATATTCAGCGTTGAAACTAGGAAATCTACTAAGTCTTCTATCTCTGAAAATTTGATTAATGAAAAGAGCACTTGCTGTGCTAGGAATGACTTTTTAGATCAATCAATAATAAATATTGATCATTCGGGCCAAACAATGAAGCCCTGCAAATATCAATATACTCGGGCTAGTATATAGTATATACACAACCCTGCAAAGTGCAAACCCAACAATGAAACACCCACTCACGCGATAGAGAACCAGGTTGACAGAGAAGAAATAAATTTTGATGAGACAATGAAATAAATTATAATAAAATGCCTTAGGCTTAGTTTGGTCGAGGCAAATAACAACATGAACACATATTTTAATAATATTTAAATATTTTAGGGTTGCATTGAGGTCCACGCATGATTAAAAAAAATTGCAAATATTTTATAAATATATCTTTTTTTGCCTTTTGTCGCTGGAAACAGCTGACCGTCCCCAAGATGGTCGGGGGACATTTTGGCCGTCCCCAGCCATCCCGGGGATGGTCAACGGTTTCCAAAAATTATATTGACCGTTTTCGAGTTTTCAGGATGGTTTCTGATTTTTTTGCATGACCGGGGATGACTTGGAAATGTTTCCGGCTATTCATGTGGAAAAGGTATACCAACTAATTTGTTCATATTGGGTCCTATATACACTAGCATACTTAAGCTTACTTCGGTCATGCGATTTCTTGTGTCTAATGTTATAGGATTAAAAAGCATATCAGGATCTAACTTAATCCTATCTAAGGTTTCATTCTTGTCTTCATACCAAGGGTTTCTCACTATATATTGACAATTGTGATAATCAATCATTATTCAGTTTTGCATGTAATGCTTGGGCTTCAAACCAAATCAATTGCTTCTCTCTTGTGGGAGAGGATGTTTTGATAGTAAGTGATCCTTGAGGTGTGTGGGGGTTAAATCATCAATTCCAACATCATATCAAAGCTTCAGATCTGCAATTTATTTACCCTTTTCTAAGAGTTTCAATCCGAAACTTTCAAATAGTACATCCTAGTGCAAAACAAATACCACCATTGCATCTACAAGGCTTTGAAACCCTAAGAACACCTATCCAAATGATCAAATGAGCTTGGAAAGCTCAAGATTAATTTTTTAGGCCTTGAATTTTTTGGTAAAGAATTTTTTATATATGATACAAAATTCATACACATGATATGGTGTTGTACGTCTTCTATGCTAGATTGGCCCTTCCTGCATCACTTTTTGGCACTCTACCAAATATCCATTGAAGTTTTTATGCAATAGCGGTTTTTTTTCCTACAGCCTGCAAATTACATCTGACACTTATTGTTTGCCATTTTTGAGGCAAAACCTTTGGTTTCTGAAATATGACCCAATTGGTAATTTAATTTACATTATCTAGTCATATCAAGGTTGTCGCCCTTGGTGACCACGAAGCAAAGGGGCTTAACCCCAACAAGCAGTGCCCACCGCAACTTGTAGTCATGCCACTCTAAGTTCCACCAAACATCTGCTACCACTTTGCCCCATGCCTATCCACCCAACTCACCATCGTCCCACCAGCAAGCCACCAAAGGGCCACTTGCCCCCAATTCCTTTTTGTTGTAACTTGGGCATACAGAATCAGATTTTTTAAAATAAAGTCATTGGGAAGTTAGTTCTGAGCACTTTCCAATGGTGCTGGTCATATTTCCAGATTTTGTTGCTAGTAAATTTTATTGCTGGTTGATTTCCAATAATCCATTTTGACTTTCCAAGCTCATATCTCTGTCTTCAATTCTTGCAATTCTTGCAGTTTAGGACAGGTATTGACGAACTCTTTTCACTTTTTAGTAGTTTCCAAGGTGACATGTTAACTTCCCTTGATAATATCAGTAGCTAAAATAAACAAATCAAAAGATTATCATAATGCTGTAATCCTGATTTTTTTGGGACCACCTTCTAGGTCTTGATCTAACATAGCATGCAGCAGTGTCTGGTCAAAATTTTAGTGAAGAAATAGAAAATATTTGGGTCCAAAAGTGCTTGAAATTTTTTACTATAACATAAAATTGGGCAAATGTTTGCGAGAAAGACTTGCAGGGATTTTATCATTTTAGCTTTTCTCTGCTTTGGACTGCTTGGTCTCAGTTGTATTTGTACATAAAAATGATAGAATCTCAAAATATACTTAGTGATTTAAATTCATTGGCATGTGTCGGATGTATGCTAGATCCTTTCTCATTATGTTTTTTGAAGTGATTCCAGTTTTTTACCTTGCATGATGAATTGCTTGTTTTCAGGTCTGACTGAAAGATCCATGGGCTCTCATGAGCTTTGCTAATGTGTATTTTAATTTACAAGATTTCACCTGTTTATCTTCCACCCCATTGATATCTAGTGTAAAGCACAGAAACTATATCCAAAATAATAAGCAGAAGTTAAGCTAATTATATACCAGCATTTCATCATTACTTTTGATTAAATCTTGTTCTGTATAAAATCTGTTTCAGCGGAGGCTTGCAATCAAAATGGCTTATGGAGAGGCCTCTGAACTGCCAGAAGAAAATCCTGATACCATCTTAGCTGGAGAAATAAGTGAAGACAAAGAGGAAGATAAAAACTCTTATGATGTCTCCACTGTCAATGGTAATGCTGAGTTCTCAACAAAGTAAATGCTTGCCAGAGTTTACTTGTGTAGAGTAAATAGTCAAGTCAAAAAAAATGCTCATGAAGTATTGACTTAGCTATAATCTAGCCTTCTTGTGTCCGAATTTTTTAATGTTTGTCACATTTGCCTTGGAAAATTAGATGCTGACTTAACATGGGTATGTTTTGGATTCTGAAGGCACTCTTACTTATGAGGATGGAGAGACAACTACAATTGTACAGACTAGAGAAGTACATCTAGAGAAAAATGATTGTGAAACACCTCATCTAAATAGCTTTCGGAACTCAAAAGGAAAAGTCAAGATTCAAATTGCTAAAAAAAAGTCTTTCAAAAAGGTCAAGAAAGGAAAGAAGCAAAAGAAGGGAAAGACGTTCAAGAAGGATGCGTCTAGTAGAATGAGAAAGAAGGGGAAGCACAAACAATAGCTTTCTTATATGGTTCATTGATTTTCATACTACAATCTTGTAATACATAGTACCTGTTAATTTTACCAGTTTGATTAGGGGGCATTCCATGGTATTGACTGGCTTTCATACAAATAGCTTGATTTGTCAGGTAATTTGTAATCTGAGACACAGTAAGTTAAAACTGTGTTTTGGATATCTTCCTGAAGTAATTTTTACAAGATGATCAATCAACTAAATTGTCCCCCAACACTTGTTGGAGGATTTGTGGCTCTGCTGCTAAGATAGGCGTAGAGCTTTGCCCTGTTTGGCTTTTTGACAATGGCTTGAACAGAGGTGTTACATCCATTTTCCCCAATGATTGGACTCCATTTTCTGTAAGCTTAATTTTTGATCTGTAGTACCTATATTTTCCAAGATTTGTATATACTAGCTGCTTTTGAAATGCAGGTGTAAAGCAGTGATGAGCATTTATATATTTATAACTATAAACGATAAACTATAAATCGATTTCTGTCAGTGTCCTGCAGGTAAACTATTTTATCTTGATAAGTGGAATGTGTTGCTTAACTGGACAGCTGGTGAGACCACATAAGCTGGGTCCCATTCCCAACTATTCAAATTTCAAACATACATTAATAACTGACATGTCCAATACAACCAAATGTCCATTATGGGATTTGAACATTAGCTCTTTAGTGAAACAAAGAGACAAACCGCACTGAAGGAACACTCTTTTAATATAAATCTAGTTATCAGCCTTAACACTCCATTCTTAGTTGCATTTGGTTGCATAATTGTATCAAATATCAACCCCTCCAATGAATTATGGTGTGGCTGGTGTCTGAAGCTATTCTAGAAAAAAAAGCCAGATTTCAAAAGAAAAATTTAAAAGAAACCTTTGTTTGAAGCCCAAAACATTAAGCACAGGTGTTTAAAAAAGACACTATTATATTGGAATTTTGAGTACCATTTTTATTTAACATTTCAAAAAATATGGCTACCAATTATTCCTGCATTTCTAATTCCAAAATTTTCTTATTAGCAAAAAAAATTCTACTAAATGATTTTAGTTGTGGCATTGACTAGCCAACCTTCCCAAGCATTCATAACTTTTTTGAGGTCATGCATAATAGAATGGTAAGAGGATCACGTTGGCATTTGTAATTCAGAGTTCAGACAAATCAGACAATTCAAGGAAAACTTTCCTATATAAACAAGGTTCAAAATTTAAGTTATAATTTATAAAAAATTCGAAGTCTGTTAGGTGGTGAGAAGAGAATGCAACTGCTGAGGACGAGGGTTGGCATATTGTTCACCTCATAGATTGCATGGTTGGAGTATTAAGCATTGACAAAGTTGATCTATTCATTCATTGTTGTGTTGGTGCTGGTGCTGGTTGGTTCCTCAAATCCTGCTAATATGCTTGCGTACTTCTTTGATCATCTGTTCTGAAGAGAGTTAAAATATGGAAGTCCATAAATAAATTTATCTTAAAATATTCATTACCATAGAACTTGGTATCTGATATAACAGCATTTAAGTTTGGATATCAGTATGCATTACATGTTAAAAATGTTTTCAGATCCTTGCATGACATGATTGTCAATGCTAGGAGTACTGATCATAGGTCCCTACAGTTATGAAGTATGAATTAGTGATCAAGGTTTATGTTATATATAATCTGAGTTCAGAGGTGAATGGTTCTTGCATTACTGTATCAAAAATGTATGCGAAACTAAAGTCGAAAGATACAGACCAGTTGTAATTGTTGGATTGCATGTAAAAACTTAGGTGGACCATTGGATTATGGTGTATGCAATGCACGATTTTCTGTCACAAGCATCCACAAGTTAATACGTCGAGTGTTCTAACTAATTTTTGTTTTTAATTAAACTAAAGCTTCCTCTAGATATTAATTAGATCATCTAGGACGAGTCACTTCCTGAAGTCTAGTAAGAGGAATTTGACAGAGACAAACTTACTAGCTAAATTTGTTTTTCTGAAAGTTCCAACTTATTTTCTACTATTTATGTTAACCTACAGTGACGAATAATTTGTAGCTATCAACTTTGTTGGCTTATTTTTAGATAGAATAACTTGAGTCCAAGAATTAGGAGAGTACATTCTCAATCACTAGGCCGTTCCTAGATCCATGCTATAATGTACAATAGTGACCAAGGTTTCGTAGACTTATAATGTGAGTGGCCTAAAGGAGGCTTTATTGTGGAATATGCTTTAGAAGCTGTTGGGTACCTTCTCAAATTGCATTTCCATTCTTTCAGCATTTTGAAAATTCAAGAAGTATCATAAATTTGCAAATTTTGTTTGGGTTTACTTGAAGCAACAATTTGTTCTTCGCTCAACTCCATTGTTTGTAGGAGGGATACTTGGTAACATAGATGCTTTTAAGTCCCCTTTTTTCTCAAACTTTCTCTTTGCATATTTACTGAATTTTGTAACTGTAGATGCTTGATAAATTTTTGTTGTTCAGTCTTTTGTTTTATATTTTCATTGTTTGGTTTGTATGCATGGATAAAAGAGGGCCAATGCAATTGTTCACGAGTAAAGTGTATGTACCCAGCCTTCTTTTTTGAATGAATTAGTACTACTATTTAAAATGATAATGCATTTTGAAACCAAAGAGATTATTTTTTATTAATGACTACTTTCTGCATGTGTTATGACTACTTTCTGCATGTGTTTATGTCAATTTGTGTGTTTTTTGGGTCCGTCTACTAATGTCTGAGAGACCTAAGTAATAGGAAATGTGATATCCTTTTATCAGTTGAACAAAACGGTAATAGGACACTAAACGTAGTATTTCTTGAGTTGTGGCAAAAAACTGTTGGCTAGGATCAGGTATGAAACCACCTACCGAGGAAGGCAAAAGGTTTGAAACCGCCTGTTTAAGCAGTCACTGAAATGTGTGTTAATGAAACTGCCAAGTTGAAAAGACAACTCTTCTGTTTAAAGTGACAATTTTGCCCTGAAGTTTCATATAGGTAGAGTAACAACAAAATCACGCTCTCGTTATATCTAACGATGGTTTGGAGTCCTCTAGTGCATGAAATGATGCCTTGTGGGTATCGTAAGATAACATGTCAGCAGTTTAGGACGGAGTGTGTAGAGATGAGTGCTGTATGCCTGAAAAAATGAGAAATTGTTGGGCAATGAGTGATTGTAGGAGCAAGCAACATTAGGTAATGTTGTAATTGTTCTATTCATATTTGGTATAGCTACAAGGAAAATAAGGAAGCCGAGCATTTGTTCTTTCCTACTAGTTTCCTCCACCTCGGGGTTTCTTTACATAACACTGTGTTTTTGATTTAATGCTCCCAATTGCATTGGAAGAAGCCACCAGCGTTAAACTTTAGATGAAGTTAGGGAATTTGTAATCATAGAAAGTCCCTTGTTAGTAAACATTTTTTCTTTGCAAGCTGTATTTGTTGAAGATGAGTGATTGTGATTCCATGGCAAAATGCTAGAATATTATGGGTGTCAAGATGGATGATAGTGATTCCATGGCAAAATGATAGAATATTATGGGTGTCAAGATGGATAAAGAAGACTTATTTTCATTTTGTGATGTTCTTTGCTAGATTCATTGAACAATCTAGTTATGGCGATCAATAATAACTTCTCAAAGATGAAGCCTAGTGATGTGGTTAGTGCCTCTTGTTAAAGAAAGATGAAGCAAAAAATATTATGATCTATAAATGCTATATTGGTCATTAGAGGTTGTCCAGATGAAAAAGACAAGAATAAGGACATGCGATCTAAATCGAATGGAAAAACCAAGTCTTATAGAAGATCTAAGCTTAACTATTAAAATTGTAACAAACCTAAGCACATGAGAAAGGACTACGAGGAGGAAAATGCCAAGAAAGAATCTAATGATTGTTTGAGTTCAAAGGCCTTACATAAAGACACTAGTGAGGTGATTGTTTTAGCCCTCATTGCGCATACATGTGAATGCATGGTTGGCACGGAATGATTTTCTAGTTGAAAGAAAATTGATGGCGGGAAGGTTTATGTAAGAGAACTCATCTCTTAATGTATTAGATATTGCACAGTGAAATATCACATTTAGAGATGAAACAATCAAATCTCTTTTTGGCTTTCTACAGATGTTTGGTTTGTCAAGGAACCTAATCTCAGTAAGTATGATGAATGCTATGGGTGTGTAGGTAGAATTTAATTAAGAAGGATGTAAGATGACTCATAGAGCTGTGATACTACTTAAGGAAGTTTATTTTGGAAGTTTATTTCTCTTTAAGATGAGCACAATTGAATGTACTGATTTGAGATTCCTATTGTTGACAATCAAAAGTTCTGGATAAGAAGATTCTGTTGTAGCATGAACACATTGGCCACATTTGTGAGAAAGGTCTTAAGACCTCAAAATCTAAGAGTTTGCTAGAGTGACAAATGATTTTTCTCTTGGTCTAGAGTTCTACAAACATTTTATTTATGGAAAGCAAAAATCATGTCTTATGTTTTTGCTAGATGTTTTGGGATTTTGGAATTGATACATAGGGATGTGTTAGGTCTTGTTGATGTACTTTCTCTTGAAAAATCTTTGTAATGTTTTTTTTTTAGGTCTTGTTGATGTACTTTCTCTTGAAAAATCTTTGTAATGTTTTTTTTTTAATAATGCACTCAAGCAAAATATGGGTGTTGTCTTTTATATAGAAACTTTGAGGCCCACTTGAAGTAAAAGAGTTTAAAGCTCTTGTAAATGATTAGATAAAGAAGAATATCAAGGTATTAAGTACAAGTAATGGTAGAAAATTTTATTTAGTAGATTTTGATAGTTTTTGTAAGGACAATGGTAAGCAAAAGCATAAGAAAAACCATAACTCTAAACAAAATGAAGTTGTAAGGGATCGAATGACCCTAGTAAAGAAATTTAATAGTAAGCTTAGTGGAGCCCATTTGGATAATGTTGTATTATAAAAAAGCTATGAACACATGTTATTTAATCAACAAATCTCTTATTTAGTTATTGTGGACAAACACTCAATAATGATTGAATTGGTAAGAAGCCTTCATCACAACATTTTATGTTTTCATTTGCAAGATATGTGTATATGTGCCCAAGGAAAATAATTCAATTTTTAAAGTAGAGAAATGTTTATTTATTGAATACATCAATGGATCTAAGGGGTACACGATTTGAAATCTTGAGATGAAAGAAAATGTATAGTCAAAATGTGATCTCCAAATAGATCAAATATTCTTGTAAGCATACATTTTGTTATAGATGAGAAAAAATGTTGAAATCAAGGCCAAAGATTGAGGATGCTAAACTTGAAGTTGAACCATGTTTGGAAATGTGCCTAAACCTTGCATCCTAGTGTTTAGAACATAAAAAATACAAATTTTGGGGTTCATATGGTGAATTTTAGCCCCAAAATATTTTAAAATTTTGCTTGGGAACTTTTTCATTTTTAAAGTTTACTTTGAGATCTTTAATTAAAAAAAATGATCAACCAAATTTTTGGATCAAAGTTTATGGCCTTTGGAAGTTAGGCCTCCCATATTAGAAACACAAAGCATTTACAACATTTTAGAGTACTAAGAGGGAATTATTGAGTAATTTATGATGCATGTTATAACACATCATAAGGTATATTGAAATAGAGGCAAAGGAGACAAAACGAAGCACCAAGGTTGGTGAGTAAATATTATGTTATGCCAACTTATGAGTAGTGTAATAAGTATGCTATTTTTAGCTTGTGGACACGTCTTGGGATTTGGTTGTCAAATTTTGACTAGGGATGTGGACACCACATTTGGGTGGTTTGAGTCTACAATTTAATGATCACACATGATGATTTCATGTACTGCTATTTATGTTAAGAGAATATATCCAAATATGTATGTTGGTAGAATCTTCTATGAAGGATTAAGGACATTTGTATTCTAACACGTGCTCTTAACAATACAATCGATTTGAGATTTGGAAGCTGATTTTTTTTTGACAGACTTCTCCTGGAGTATATGCTTTGTTATGGTTGTGTGGTTATTCTATGTTTAAACTGTTTATATTTTCTTTTTACAGATCCATTCTTGTAGACTAGCTATGGACGTTTTATCTAGATCCCTTTCATTTGGTATTAAAGTTTGATAATCTTGGTTATTGGTTGTTAGGGTTAGAAGTTTTTTTTTGTTTAAATTAATCTTTGTTTGAGAGGGATGTGTGTAGAATGAATCATTTTTGTATCAGAAAATGAAAATCATTTCTCATAGGGGGATGGAAATGTTGAATGACATGGATTTTGAGCTACAAAAGCTTTTAAAAAATAAGGATTTGTGGGTGAATCCAGATTTATGGGGTCTAGTTACATCCAACAAGCAGATTGAGATATGTAGGATAGAAGGATGATGAGCCTCACTTGATACTATTGGTAGATTTAGTGCTCCTAAATGTTTAGAACAAGCCACCTCTTCTGCCTTGTCAAATCTGGGAAAAAATTATCAACCCAAACCCATGGAAAATAAAGCTTTTCTATACAATAAATTTTTATTCATTAAAGACGTGATGATGCCTCTATATATGAACACCTTTAAATGCATTCAATACCATGGCTTCCTAGTTGAACTCCATTAGTTTGTAGATATAAGATGAGGATCAAAGTATCCACTTCTTGGTTCTTCGTCCCATTTGTAGGACTACTTGATTATCTCCATTGGAATTAACACCATTAAGTTGACATTTGAAGAGGTGGTTGGTCTTTACCTTTCAAAGGAGATGAGGAGGAAAACTTAAGATACATCAAAGATGCCTTAGTTGCCATTCAAAGGAGATGAGGAGGAAAACTTAAGATACATCAAAGATGTCTTAGTTGCCAAACTAGAGTGAATGAAAACTAAAAAAAGAAAGATAGAAGCAAGGACAAGGAAGATCTAGGTCTCATAGGAGATCTAACTAAGTCTACTAACATATTGAAGGTGAAATATTGGATGCATGGTAAGAAATACTACTCTAGAAAGGACTACGAGTGATGATATAGATTAAAAGAACTCTTAGGATGAATATGATCCTTTAATTGTAACCCTAGCTACATATCCATAAATGAAAGACACCAATGCTTCTCTTCACATGATTTCTTGTGTTGAGTATTTTAATACATATAAGAATATTGATAGTGAATGTCTACTTTGGTGGTAATACAATCTTCACAATTGTCAGCCACGAATAAATCAATATCCATTTCAATGACGGGAGGATAAAAGGCCTTTCTAGTACTTTGCACATCTTGGTTTTGGTTCAAAACTTTCTATCTATATGAAAGACAAATGATGTGGGGGGTGTTGGTTCCCAAATCAACAAATTGGAAAGTTCTAAAAATATGCCAGGTTTTATGCTCAAACTCTCTAATTGACTTGGACAACTAACAAGATCAATCAAACTTGTTTGGAATCCTCTGCACTTCAGGCTTTGCAGGGCCTAGGCGGGTGCACCTATTCACCAACTTGATCTTCAAAGTTGATACCTTTTATAGAAGATGATGTTTATTTTGTAGCTTGTGCTTCAATCTTCTATCTCAAAAGGGCATATATTCCTAAGATGAATTGATTTACTTACTAACTACTTTATTTCTTATATCTTGATGATTATTTGCTTCAACTATAATCTTTCTATTTTATGATACTATTTCCTACTTTCCTCTCCTAAAATTCTTGCTTCCTAATAGATCTCTGATTAACTCTTATCCGTGCTTCTACTTCTATGCTATCTATCTGCTCCTACTTAATATAATGATTGACATTGTTTGGAATTTTATATCTTTTATTGATAAGACTAGTCCCTTATCCTTATTGGGCACATAATCACCCCTCCTCAAACCCTCATGTACAACTTTGTGAGACAATATTTTATTCTTTAGATAAACTATCAACCATTCAATCCTATCAATGCAAAATGATCAAGTACACAACACACCAATCACTCTAATTGATTTTAATTTCTCTTTTAGAAAACTAACCGACAAGAAACATAAGGATAACACTTCAAAAATGCTTCTTGATATTCAAATTAGTGTGAAGGACAAATAACTTCTTTGCACAAGTTTTAAAAATGATGATTAATTCTTTGAAATAATAATCACAAAGGACCAATTTGACAAGAAAATAATTCCACACCACAATTACGGAGAAGAAACTGGATCTTTATATTAATCTTCAAAGTTTGAGAACATGGTATATGAGTACTGCTTCTCCTATTCTATTATGTTATGCTTCATAATACAATATGAATCTCCTCAAATATTGGAAGAATCAAGTTTTGAAAGATATTGTCTTTTGACTCAAGAGTTTATATCCCTTCATATGAAAAGCTAGAACTTAACTAACACCTAAACAACTCTTAAAGATAATACAACTAAATATTTTGACTAATTGTTCCTATCAAGGAACAAATTCACTTTCTCTACATGCTCCACATAATCTTGGGCCTTGTAGGTGACTCAGTCAGAAACCAACAACTTCATTATGTATTCCTGTTTGTTCATGATGTCTGTGATCTTTGTTACATGGGACGCCAAGTCATCTCCTTTAATCTTCTCAATGGTGTTAAGTCATATTCCCTCTCAATTCTGCTTTCCACTGTATCTTCTAGATGTTCAAAAATGTCCTCTAATCCCTCACCATTCACCTTTACCTTCTTGGATTTCAAATCGGAAGCAAGAAATTGGTCCAACAAATCCTGATTTAGTGCCCTTCCCTCCCTTTTTTTTGTCTCTTTTGTTTTGTTTCTTCATCAGTATTTTCCTGTAGAGGGTCTTTCTGCTTCCTACTTCTAGGTTTTCTGGATGAGGAAGTAGACTCCATAACATATAACAAAGGATAACCATACGGAAGTATGAGACTTACTTGTTCTTTTGATGGCAGACATGAATTCTGAATTTCTTCAATCACCTCTGAGTTGCGTCTTCGACCACTTCAAGCAAGTGAATTTATGCTCAAACAATTAGTTTCTGCAATGGTCTTTAATGCTCATTATTTCAAATTCTCATGTCGATGTGATGTTATCGAACAATACTTTCGCGACAATTAATTCATTTCTAGCCTGTAATCAACTTTTGTTGGTATCTCTATATCGATGATAGTTGAAACTCCGAGCAACCCCTTTGTCATGTCATCAAAACCTTTATTCTAATTGAAACCCTTTATATCACTCAGGGTCTTATTTTATATTATTTATCATTCATTTGATTCCTCTTGATGAGATACAACACGCCGATGAAGTTTCTTTTTCCTATCATCGAAACATATATTTCATCAAACTCCTTTTCACCACTCATTGATTTGATTACCTTTTTATGAAGTATAGTACACCGATCAAAGTGCTTTTCTGTCTTGTCGAAACATCCATTATCATCAAAAATAATTTTATGTGGGACTCGCAACTTTCACAAACGACCATCTATCACCTTTGAATTCTGGTGGGATTGCATCACACTCATATATCTTTCAAGGATTGCCTTATCATGCTTTATCGATTCCTTATCTTTCATCGAGTGGGGCCCCTCACTGAAGACCATTTGTCGATAAGATTCTCTTGGTCATTGTAACCTCTTTTCAATTTGATCAAAATCATAATTTCATTGAAAAACATTTCTCCATTTTTCTTATGACTGCCAGCCAAGACTTTTGTCTATCGATGAAAATTCTTAACCGGTGTAACCTATTCTTACTTTGTTCAATACTCATAGTTTCATCGAAACTTTCATTTTTGATAAGATTGGAATAACTTTCATCGATACTACTAGAATGCCTTGCTTAATTGGTATTTGGTGCAACACACTAGTCCTCTATTTATATATTTTGCTTACTCTTCAACCTGATACCTGAAATATGAAGTTACTATAAATATGCTTCACAACATTCCTATCTGATAGGCATCTTATCTAGGGTACCTTTGTGAAAATTTATAAGAAAAATTCCGTAGCTTCAACCTTTGTGAAGGTGCATAAAATACAAAAGCTTAGTGATGACCTGTGGTAGGTGACTAATAAAGTCAAAATTTTGAAGGCTCTAATAGTGGCTCTTTTTGGGGATGAGGCATTCATTGAATGCTTGTAGGAATTCAGAAATATCTTTGGAGGAAGCAGACCAATATAAAATGGGAATCAAATATGAAGAGGAATATAAATATGAAAAAATGGAAATGTGGATCATGTACATGTGAGATGGAAGGTGAATCCTAATCTATTGTGCATGGAAAAAATCTCCTTTTCCTAAGAAAATAAGTGCTTCAAGAATTGTCCATGCACTGACAGTTCTTATACTTCTTCTGCTTTATTTTGTAAGTAGTATGACTCTTCTCTTTTTTCAATTATGACATACGGTCCAATCCACAAGGTTTCAAATTTCCCATGTTTTCCTTTATCTCAGTTTCTTGAATTCCACATGAGGACCCAATATCCGCCTTCTTTGAACTTTCTGCCTTGAAACTTTTTGTCATACAAAGTCTTCATCTGTTACTGAACTTTGAGGTTTTGTTCTTGGTTCTTTCTTCTCACTTCATCTAGTTTTTCCAGTTGTACAAACCTGTCTTCCAAGGGATCCATCAATTCCATTTCTTCACCAACTATAAATTTATGTAATGTCAATAAATTCTCAAGTGGTAGTCTTTCTTGCTTTCCATAAACTAACTCAAAAGGTGAGATCCCATTGGATTTATTAGTGGTAATTCTGTCAACCCACATTGCTAAATTTAATTTGTATTCCCAAGCTTTCTTGTTCTTATCAAGCATCCTCATGCTTTTCAATATATTCTTATTACTTGATTCAATATGTCCATTTCCCTAGGGGTGATAGGGTGATGCATATGAAACTATAATGCCATAATTCTCATAGAAAGAGGTAAATTCCTCAAACTTGAAGCACATACCTGATGACATATAACTAATTGAATGTTTGAAGATGTTAAGTTGATCACCGAAATGCATAAAGATAATGCAAGACATTAAATCAGTTAATGGATTGTATTGTCATTGATGTCAACTTGATATAATCTGATTGGTTATATACAAAGGGTCCAAGACTTCAGAGAATCAGAGAGATAAAGATTATGCTTTCAGTAATGCATAAAAGATCAACATTCACTAAGTGACTACAAGCACCGATGGTTAGTGGAACCCGACGAACAGAGAAACCCAAGAGAAATCACAGTGATGCCCGAGCAAGAAAACCGACAAGAATTACCGAAGAGAAAAACTTCATAGTGATACTCGACGGACAGACAACCCCGACAAAGATGCCCGAGGAGAACTGAAGTGTTGACCGAAGCTAACAAGAGTTAAGACACCGAAAGGAACTGAAGTTCAAAAATGGAAAAATACTAAGCTGGCAAGAGCTAAAGGAGTTAACTGGCTGTTAACATTGTTTTTGATCGACAAGTTAAAGGCAGAGAAAAGTAAAAGATTTAAAGCTATTTTATCCAGTTGTCAAAAAGATATCTACGAGATAAAACACGAGTAAAGCTTTAAATCAATATTGGCTAAGATTGCAGATCACGCCAAGAACAATAAAATCAAGTAGTGAGAAACGGTGATATCATGTCTATAAAGAGACAATCTAATTCATTATGAATTAAGGGGAGTGAATAGAAAAAGAAGATGGTGGAGAGAAATTGATGAAGAACAACTTCATACAGTCCTGATCAATCAAGCTAAAGAACAGAGCTATATTTCTGTGGACATTGAGAAACATAGTACAACATCACTGAGCAAAAAGGAGTGGATCAAATGTATTGAAAATATACATTGATCAGAAAGGTATAATGAGCTTACAATAGATCTGAAAATTTGCAAGTCTAAGTTGTATGTGTGAACATATCATTTACTGTTTCAATTTAACCATTGGATCAGAAAGTCTCTTAACCGAGAAAGACTTAACAATCCTTTCTATATTGAGATACATCCCAAGGAGTATCAAAAAGTTTGATCACGAAGATAGCATGAGATGCCAGATACCATTTGAAAAACTAGGGTTTAGTCATAGAAGTTAGCATAGAGATGCCTGATATCAAGTGACAAACTATTAAATTTAAATCCTCTAACAAGGTCACACCTAACAGTGTGTTTGTAACCTTTAACAGGGTTGGCTCTTCACCAAGCTCACTTCAGAAGAGTGATTTTGGGTTACCGGTCCCAAGTGTTTTTCCCCCTAACAGGGTTTCCACGTTAAAAATCCATCTGTCAATGTGTTTATGAGTCATTACTTTAGTGTTTTGCATTACACATAACTAAATCTGGATTGATCAGTATACACTAAGCAATTTACTATTTTTCAGTAAATGAAAGACTGCTAATCGGTAAACAGTAAGAATAAGGTTTAACAGTGAACTCCGAGTAGTAGTTATTTTTTATAATTATTTGAAGGCATACATCTTGTAGGACTGAAGAGAACTAGAGGCTTAATATTGTGGTACTAATTTTTTGGGTTGATTTATTGGAATATGTTTGAGGCCACTGATTCACCCCCCCTCTCAGTTATTCTACCAATTGGTATCAGAGCTTGTGTGCTTAGAAAGGGAGTCTAACAACTCAAGCAAAAGATCACAAGATGAATAGACGAGATGTGCCTAAGTTGAACAAAGACAACTTTGCATCATGGCAAAGTAGAATAAGATTCCACCTATCAGGTATTGGTAATGATGTTACTCAACACCTTGATACTGAATATGTGTTGCCTATAGGACCTCACACTCTTGAGAAATTGAGAGAAAAGCATGAGCTTAATTGCATGATGATAGAGCTTGCTTCCTCACTCTCTAATGCTGAGTTTGAAGATGTCAAAACCTGCACTTCTGCAAAGCAAATGTGGGATAAATTGAAGCTGGTACATGGAGGAGATGCTAATGTACTAAGAGCCAAGGCAAAAACCCTAAGAGGGAGGTTTGATGACCTAAGGATGAAAGAAGGAGAAAATATCACTCAGTACAACTATAGAATCAAAGAGGTGGTCAATACTATCTGAGGAGTTGGAGGCATACTTGAAGAGGAGACAGTGGTAAGTAAGATCCTAAGAACCTTACTACCTGTATATGCTATTAGAGTATCTTCTATACAAGAAATGAGAGCAGTTGTAAACAATACTATTACTCTAGATAGTCTGATTGGTAGACTGATTTCATTTGAGATGAATAACTTTGATAATAGTGTCTTACCATCTATAGAATCTGCATTCAAATCTTCTTTGAAAATAAGTAATTCAAGTCATAAACACACTATGAGGAATGATAGTGAAAGTGTTGGAATTATATTGTGAATGATGTACTGAGAGGGGAGGGGTGAATCAGTACCTCTAAAACTTTTCTTGGCTAGCCCATTAACCCTTAGTCATTAGTTTGTAAATTATCTTATCTAACTGTTCATCTTTCTTTATGTATATGCAATCATAATATATGTTCTTTAATATGTAACCATACAAGAAACATTCATGAAAATAGATAACACGACACAAGATATGATATCGTAGAAAACTCCTGTTAGGAAGTAAAAACTGCGGTGAGGATTATTACCCACAAGACTTCACTATCTGCAGATAAGAAGGGGCCGGTTAAGACTTACAATTGGTCACTTCTGATGACCTACCCTGTTAGGAGTATTACAGTGGAGACCTGTTAAGATCTACTTCGTTTGAAGCTTTAGCAACACTGTTAAGTGTGCACTCTGTTAAG
>MU224708.1:120808-141842 GCA_018584345.1 Thuja plicata
ACTTGTTAGAATGAAACTACATAAGTCTTTGATCTGATGATGTATGCAATCTCTAATTGCTGATAACAGATCCAATAAAGCTTCCTATGTATGAGTAATCATCTTTTCATGATTGAATAATACCTTTGTCTGCACGTCGGTGGCCTCTGTCTGTTCTTGATAACTGGTGTGATCTGTTTATGAACTTTGCATGAATTCTTCCTTCTACTCCTTAGATGCTCTTTGTGGCTATCAAAAACATTGAATTCATTAATTCACAATTGATTGAACATCTATTTATACTAGATTTTAATTCTATTCTTGATTCACGCTTCGCAAGTTAACTCTAGATCCAAGGTTTACAACTTGACCTTGATCTTTAGTTAGATATGTTTTAGATCCGTTAGGATGCATTAACACATTTACATTATGCTTGCTTGACCCTCAAGTAATGATTTAAAACAAATTAAAACTCTAAAAATAGAATTACCATGCTTTATCTGACGTGTAAAACTCAGATCCACTATTTACGGGTTCTCTAACTGACTGTCGGTTCTGATGGTTGGGTTGCTCTATTAGTCTGTCAGTTTTCTTTTCTGTCGGTGTTCCTTTCTTGAACTATTCATCGGGTATGCCTTTTCTGCTCCATCGGTTTTGTTCTCAAAACTATATCGTCGGTGATGTCCTATTTACTTTGTCGGTGCAACACTTGTCAGTGTTCATCGGTCAATTCCATACTTAGCATTTTCTTGTGACCTTTTTGTTCTATCGGGTATGCTCACTGTCTATCAGTTATGCTTGTAGTCCGCCGGTTATGCTTGTACCGATGATCTTTGTCAATGTTTTTCACTAAGTGTACTAATGAAAAAACTTAATGTCATCAAAAAGTGATAGTGATGACCAAGGACTTGATGAGATTGAAGCATTAATGGCAAGAAGATTGTAGAGAGGCAAAGGTAGATACAAAGGTAAATTACCACTTGTATGTTTTAATTGTAAAGAGGTTGGACACTTTGTTGCAAGATGTCCTAACAGAAGAAAAGATGACAGATCATATGAAAAGAAGTTTGATAAAGGTGATAACAGAGATTACCAAAGAATCTGACAATCTGACATAAGAGATACCCGAGACTACAAGGATAAAGGGAAGAAAGCTTGTTACTAGCTGAGAATAGAGCTGATGATACTGACACTGAATCTGATAAAGATATCGAGATGGTATTTGTAGCCATGAAGGATGATTCACCCAAAGAAGATGAAAGGTATGTAGAGACTGCACTCATATCTAAAGTTAGTTAGAATGATGTCTAGATCATATATAGTGGCTGCACTCACCGCATGACCAGTGATAAACAAAAGTTTGAAACTTTTGAGTACTATAATGGTGGTTCAGTAAGAATGGGTAATGACACACCTTGTCGAGTTGAAGGTAAAGGAACCATAATGTTGAATAACCTAATCAAATGTGAGAATGCTTACTAGGTAAAAGGACTGAATTATAATTTATTGAGTGTTTCACAGCTGAATAACATAGGTCACCGAGTAGAATTTGAAAATAAGAAGGGAAAGATCTTCAATGAATCAGGAAGGTTGATCAGAACTGGTGAACAATTAAAAGGTAACCTGTTCCATCTTGATGACATTAACACCACTTGTTTAAAGGATAGAAACAAAGACATATGGTTGTGGCATAAAATACTATTCCATGTGAATTTTGACAACATGATAAAAATAAGCAATAAAAGAAAAGTACGAGGCTTACCAAGAATATCTAAACTCGAGCATATCATGTGCAAGAATTTTCAAAAAGGTAATATGACAAAGTCTAGTTTCAAGAGTAAAGCTCATACATCTGATTCCATTCTAGAATTAGTGCATACTAAATTATGTGGACCCATGAGGAAAAAGAGTTACTATGGTGATAGGTATTTCATTCTCTTTGTAGATGATTATTCTAGAATGATGACAATTATGTTCTTAAAAGATAAATCAGAAGAATTTAAGATGTTTAAATGGTATAAGGCTATGGTAGAAAAAAAAAGTGGTAAGGAATTGAAATGCTTAAGGTCAGATAGACGAGGGAAATTTACTTCAGATGAATTCACTAACTATTGCAATGAGCATGGAATTAAAAGACAAATTTTTGCACCAAGAACACTACAAAAAAATGGGATTGCTGAGAGGAGAAACATATCCATTATTGATTGTGCAAGAACACTGATGATTGAGAAAAAAATAAATCAAACTTTTTGGAGGGAAGCTATCGGTACTGCTGTCTACACATTCAACATAGTATAGTTGAAGGACACAAAGAAGACACCTTATGAGCCTTGGTATGGTTACACACCCAATGTAAGTTACTTTAGAATCTTTTGTAGTCAATGTAAGAATAGATGAATTTGCAGAGAAGAATGAAAAGGAAAGAAGAAAAGAGCCAAAGGACTACAACAGGTTTATTTACACCGAAGAACCTGACACTTTACCCGAGCAACAATGTATCGCTCTCGAGCAACAAAAAATTGCACCTGAGCATCAGGCTGCAATTACCAAAAATTAGGAAAATCCTCAAGATGATGTTCCGAGCGATGTAGATCATAATGAAGTTCAAGATGATGATCAGAATGACGAACAAAGAGCTAAACTAAAACTTTCCAAGTATGTTAGAAGACATCATCCACAAAATCAGATCGTAGGAGACAAGAAGGTTGGAATGAGAACAAGAAGTAAGTCACTAAACAATAAATGTTTACTTTGTGATTTTGAGCCTAAATCTGTTAATACTACACTTGAAAATGAGGAATGGGTCAGTTCTATGAATGAAGAAATAGAATAGACTGAGAAGAACAATACATGGACACTAGTACCGAGACCTGATGACAAAAATGTCATCAGTACCAAATGGATATTTAGAAACAAGTTGAATGAGAATGGAGAAGTCACAAGGAATAAAGCAAGATTAGTATGCAAGGGGGTATGCACAAGAAGAAGGAATTGATTATGGAGAAACCTTTGCACCCGTTACTAGACTAGAAGGAGTAAGAATATTACTTGCTTATGCTGCATTCAAAGGATTCAAGGTATACTAGATGGATGTCAAATCTGCATTCCTAAATGGAATACTGGAAGAAGAGGTCTACATTGAACATCCAGAAGGGTTTGTTGATCCAGACAAGTGAAACATGGTTTGTAGACTACATAAAGCCTTGTATGGATTGAAACAAGCACCTAGAGCTTGGTATGAAAGACTTCACTCCTATCTCATAAGCTTTGAATTTGTAAGAACAAGTGAAAATAGAAATTTGTACTTAAAAGAAGATACCGATGGTAATATTCTGATTGCTGAAATATTTGTTGATGATATCATATTTGGGGGAAATGAAATGTTATGTAAATCCTTTGCTGATGAAATGAGCAAAGAGTTTGAAATGTCTATGTTTGGGGAGATCAAATTCTTTCTTGGTCTACAGATTCTTCAACAAGATGTAGGCATATATATCACTCATTCCAAATACATCAAGGAAGTGCTGAATATATTCAAGATGGAAGATTCCAAGCCAGTTGGAACACCTATGGATACCGGATGTAAGCTAAGAAAAGAAGACAAATCAAATGAGGTAAATCAGACCTTGTATAGATCAATGATTGGCAAACTAATGTATGTTGTTCATACCAGACCAGATATAGCACATGCGGTTGGAATAGTTACAAGATTCTTTGCTAATCCCAAAGAATCACATACGACTGCTGTCAAGAGAATTTTGAGATATTTGAAGAACACCGAGGACTATGGTTTATGGTATAAAAAAAGGAAAAATTTGAGCTTCAAGTCTATACAGATGCTAATTGGGATGGAAACCTAGATGACAGGAATATCACAACTGGAGGATCATTCTTCATGGGTGACAGACTTGTCACATGGATCAACAAGAAGCAAGGATGCATCTCACAATCTACTATAGAAATAGAATATGTGGCTGTTGCTACAAACTGTTCAGATATTGCATGGATCAAACAATTACTAGAAGGTATGAATATGGAGATTCTTGAACCAATGATTATCTATTGTAATAATACCAGTGCAATAAACATATCAAAGAATCCAGTCATGCATGATAAGACTAAGCATATAGAAATCAAGTATCATTACTTAAGAGAACAAGTGCAAGAAAAATAAGTGATACTGAAATATTTTCAATCAAAGGAACAATTAGCTGACATAGTCACCAATCCATTACCGAAAGATACATTTGAGTACATGAGAAAGAGACTAGGGGTCCAACTCTTGTCTATCGGTCAGTAAGTTGACTAGGAGATTGCATCAACCTATACACAAATTAGAAGATCATTCATATTGATGCAAGCAAGAAATGGACTGCAAAGATACATCTGTACACAACAAGGTACAAAACTGCATTGAACACTAGTCACTGTATTGCTGATGGATAGGGAAATTCAAGGAATATATTAAAAATAAATAAGAGAAAGGATATAACTTTGGAATGCTTAATGATTACTTTGGAATTGCTGTCAAAGGGAGAGAATATCTCATTATCAGGGAGAGAGATTCGAAGGGAGATATTATGTCATTATCCAAGGGAGAGATTACATATGAAATATCCATCAAAGGGAGAGAAGTAACATTGGGAAGAGAATACACACAAAGGGAGAGCTAACTTATTTCTGTCAAAGGAAAAAGAGATGATCAAGGAGAGGAAAAGTCAAGGGACAACAGATAACAGAGACAAAAGATGCTACATCTATCTAGTGAAGGGATTGAAGATTGAAGAAAACACTCTGCAAGAAACAAATCTAAGCTATATGAGCTTACCAAGAGCCAAACATTTGTATTAGTTATAGAACACAAAGATTTGGGAGAAATGAATGAAATACACTTAATATATTTTCATATTGTATTAGTAATAATATGGTGTGATAATGTAGTGTGTTTCCATCAATGCCAAAGGGAGAGATTGATGACATATAACTGATTGAATGTTTGAAGATGTTAAGTTGATCACCGAAATGTAGAAAGATAATGCAAGACATTAAATCAGTTAATGGATTGTATTGTCATTGATGTCAACTTGATATAATTTGATTGGTTATATACAAAGGGTCAAAGACTTTTGAGAATTAGAGAGATAAAGATTATGCTTTCAATAATGCATAAAAGAGTAGCATTCACTAAGTCACTACAAACATTGACGATTAGTGGAACCCGACAGACAGAGAAACCTGAGAGCAAATTCATAGTGATGCTCGAGAAAGAAAAATGAAAATCATTATCGACGAGCAAAACTTCACAGTGATACCCGATGGATAGACAACCCCGATGTAGATGCCCGAGGAGAACTGAAGTGTTGACCGAAGCTAACAAGAGTTAAAACACTGAAAGGAACTGAAGTTTAGAAATGACAAAAGACTTAGTTGGCAAGAGCTAAAGAAGGAGTTAACAGGCTATTAGCATTTTTTTCATCGACAAGTTAAATCCAGAGATAAGTAAAAGATTTAAAGCTGTTTTATCCAGTTGTCAAAAAGATATCTACGAGATAAAACATGAGTAAAGCTTTAAACCAAGATTGGCTAAGATTGCTGATCATGCCAAGAACAAGAAAATCAAGAAGTGAGAAACAATGATATTATGTCTATAAAGATAATATAATTCATTATGAATTAAGGGGAGTGAATAGAAAAAGATGATGCTGGAGAGAAACCAATGAATAACAACTTCATACAATCCTGATCAATCAAGCTAAAGAACAGAGCTATATTTCTGCGGACATTGAGAAACAAAGCACAACATCACCGAGCATAAAGAAGTGGAGCAAAGGTATTGAAAATATACACTGATCAGAAAGATATAATGAGCTTACAATAGATCTGAAAATCTGCAAGTCTAAGTTGTATGTGTGAACTAATCATTTACTGTTTCAATTTAACCATTGGATCATAAAGTCTCTTAACCAAGCAGGACTTAACAATCCTTTCTATATTGAGATACATCCCAAGGAGTATCAAATTTTTTTATCATTAAGATAGCATGAGATGCCAGATACCATTTGAAAAACTAGGGTTTAGTCATAGAAGGTAGCATAGAGATGCCCGATATCAAGTGACAAACTATTCTATTTAAATCCTCTAACAAGGTCACACCTAACAGTGTGTTTGTAACCTTTAACAGGGTTGGCTCTTCACCGAGCTCACTTCAGAAGAGTGAAAAGTTTGGGTTACCGGTCCCAAGTGGGTTATCATCTAACAAGGTTTCCACGTTAAAAATCCACGTGTCAATGTGTTTATGAGTCATTAATTTAGTGTTTTGCATTACGCATAACTAAATTTGGATCGATTGGTATACACTAAGCAATTTACTATTTTTTCGGTAAATGAAAGACTGCTAATCAGTAAACAGTAAGAATAAGGTTTAACAGTGAACTCCGAGTAGTAGTTATTTGTTATAATTATTTGAAGGCATACATCTTGTAGGACTGAAGATAACTAGAGGCTTAATATTGTGGTACTAAGTTTTTGGGTTGATTTATTGGAATATGTTTGAGGCCACTTATTCACCCCCCCTCTCAATTATTCTAACATTACCTTTATCTGTTATAATCCTAGAAGGTGTCCCAAACCTGGTTAGTATGTTCTCCATTAGAAATTTTATTACCACTTTGCTAGTTGCTTTCTTAGTAGGGATAAATTCCACCCATTTTGTAAAATAATTGGTGGCTATCAATATCCAACGGTGTCCCCCACTTGATTTGTCCATAATCTCACCTATGAAATCTAACCCCCACTGCTGAAATGGTTTCTCTGCATGTGTGGGGTCTTAATGACAATGCCCCTTGATATTTCATCTTGCCTGAATTTTTTTGACATGCTTCACATTTCCTAACATAGGTATATACATCATTGAAGACACACGGCCAATAATATCTTTCTTTAAGTATCTTGTGAGCTGTGCTTTTAGCAGAAAAATGACTCCCACATACCCACTGTGCATCTATAGTTGAGAAATTGAAGGATGATGCTAAATTAGATCAACTGCAACCAAATATTGATAAGGGTTAACCATAAGATGAAATGGAAGTTCATGGTGGAGTAGATGAGGAGGATATACCAAGAGCTCTTCAATATTTAAGGAAGAATATCCATCTCAACCTATGTGAAGGTCCACTCAATAGAGATGATTACTAGAAAGGTATAAAATGTTTAATTTTTAAAATGATTTTTCCCTTATTTTTTTCTTTGGGTAAACATTGATGGGCCTAAAATTATGAAGAAGATGGTGCAAATGTGTGTCAATGAATCCTTGAAGTTGGCCAAGGAAAATAAAAATGACTTAATTGAAAAAGAAAAATACATTGGGTTTGATTTAGTTGCTTGAGGGTTAGAAACTTGTTGGATGCAAATGGTTTTGAAGAAATTAAGATCATATGGTAATAGTGAGAAGTACATTTTGGTCTTTGTGAAAGGATATTCCTACGTGGAGGGAATTAAAATTTAGCAAAATTTTTCTTGTGTTTCTAAGTTGACATCCATTGGAATCTTGTTATCTTGTGTTGTTCTATTTGATCTTGAGGTTGAGTAGATAGGTGTGAAGACAAATTTATTACATGGTGATTTGGAGGAAGACATTTATGTCATATTTGGGTCACTACATTGAAAATGGTAAGGAAATACTATTTTTTCTATTGAAGAAATCCCTTTGTAGTCTTAAACGATCTGTGATAATGTAGTGCATATTATGAAACTTTTCCATCAAAGTAGTTTTTTTCTATGACATGACCCTTTAAAATTATAAGGGAGGTATAAAATAAATTATAACCTTTTAGTTAAAAGAAAAATAATAATGAATATATTTCTATCGGAAAAATCCCTCTATAATCTCAAACAATCTCCTAGATGTAGTACCTATTATGAAACTTTTTCTCCGAAGTGATTTTTTTTTGTTCTTCTATTGAATGACCCTTCAAAATTAAAATGAAGATAGAAAAATAAAGGATATAATAACCCTTTACTTAAAAGGGGGAATAATAGTGAATATTTTTAATAGATTTCTTTGCAAGAGGAATATTAAAATCTATTAAATAAGCTAAAGAAATCCTATGTAAAAGGGGTGTGATAGTTTGAAAATAAATGCTTAAGGGATCATATAATTTACTTAGTGAGACTTGAAAAGAGCATGGAGATCATTCAATGAAGATTTATCTTTTGAGATTGTCTTGGCTAGAGTTTGCTAAGTGGTTTCTTTGTTGTGAATATTTTATAATCTGTGTTTTGAATAAGAATTATTTCCTTTTAGAGTGTGCTATAGCTTTAATGGCCAAGACTACCTAAATCTTCCCAGGCTTTGAGTGACCTTTCCAAGTGCTTTGATTAAAAAAAGTATCAAAATTATTATTCAAATATATTTAAAAATATAAATAATGTGTTAAAGTTAATTAAATTAAATTCTCAAAGAATTATATTTGTTTCCTTTCAATAATAGTTAATATTGTTGGATATGATTTTATAGATATTAATGTTGTGATATTAACATACAAAATTTGTAGTATAATGTTATACTAATAATTTATATTGTTGGATTTAATTATATATATTAGTGATGTTATATTAACATACTAAAATTAATAATTTTCTTGTAAATCTTGCCACTACAAACCCTATGAATCCTCCTCCTCCTCTTGCTGGTGCAACCTCCTATGGCTACATGACCTTTTCTTTGTCTGATTCTCGTGCTTTGCTCGAATCTTCAGCTGACAATGTGCAACCTTCCCAACACTCTGCCCCTTGCGTTGATAGTTTTTCTAATAGGGTTTCACCACTTGCCCCCCCTTGTGGTGGGGATCCTAGTGATAGTATCACCTGGACAATTTTTTGATGACATAGGAAAAATCATTCTTTAGCCTCTCATTCTCCTCCCCACGCTGTAGACGAGCTGTCTACCCACTCTTGAGGGGGACTACTAACTTTTCTGCTAGTGTGTCGTTTATGACCTATTCTTGTAACAATCAAAACCTTTACTGTTAATGTACTATTGATTTCTATTGACGCCTATAAGATGTGGTTGTGTAAGGGATAACACTTTTGTTTTGTTGCTATTGTATATCAAAAACATCCTAAAATTTTAAACTAGTTAATATTTTGAAGAAAAATGATATATTTTTTATTTTAGATAATGAAATTATCAAATTGCTACTATACAATATTAACTTCAAAGCACTAAATCTATGTAATTACACTTTAATATATTAGAACAAATAATGGATAATTAAATAAATTTTGAACTTTGTTGTCCATCATGTCTTCCATATTTGTGAAAGTAGTAGGTGATTTATTGCAAAAAGAGGTGGACACAACTTGATGTGAGTACTCCAAATTTTGTTGGAAACCCTTTCTTATCACATCATTTTATTAACTTAAGACATTAATGCAACTTAAAGAAATTATTTATGTGATCTTATTATAAACAAAGTAACAAGAAATTACATCAATGAAATTTAAAAATGATAGACGACATGTTGCTAATGTTGTTTCAGTCTAATTTATAGCTATAACCAAAGAGCATACATTTAGATAAAAAGTGAATATTTTATATCAAAGATAATATATGTATGTAGTGATATAATTTATAAATATGGCACTATGATTGCATGGGTAGGGGCACATTTGTATAATTCAATGATCCATAGCTAATGAGCTACATACTATGCCCTCCTATTTTGAAAATTCCATCCTTAAAGGAGACAAAGATGAAAAGTGGTCAGATCTTCATATTTAAAGGACACGAAAATGAAATGACCATTCTTAAAGGACATTATAAAATGCGTACAAAGATGATAAGTGGTATTTGTAGATATCTAAAATTTTCCAATGGCTACAAGCACATTTTTATTTATTTTCTTCTTAATCAATTAAATGATCTTAATTATTTAATTAATGCAATGTCATTATTCTAATTCAAATTCAAAAATCAATATCTTCCTCCTTCCTCATAATTAAACAATTTTATTATTTATTTATTCCTTTTTGTTCACTTTACTTAAATAAGTCTTATTATTTAATTAAATTGATTTCCATTTCTCTTAATTAAATAATTATATTAATTATTTAATTAGTCAACGAAGTCTTCTATAATAAAATAAGTTCTTTAATTTATTTAATTATTCACTTTTCAAAAAAGCAACCTCTTCTAAAAATAAATAAAATCTTTATTTTATTTATTTATCTCACACACATGATTAAATAATTTTTCAATTATTTAATGATAACTGTTCTTCTCCTTCCACTTCTCTAACTAACTCTCACTTTCAGTTCCACCTCTCATCAAATCAATTAAATTTTTAATCAATTTAATCTATATTAATCATGCAATTAATTCAACATCACAATTATCTAAATTAGGCTCTCTCATTGAATCTTAGCCATCGATCATTTATCTTCTCCTCTTAATTTGAACCACCAATTAGAAACCTGAAATCTATAAAATCAACCTTGATTGCTCACCTTGGCTAACCACAATCTTCAAATCTTTGTGTGATCATAAGATAAATTTGTGCTACGAATTTGAGAGCTGGCTTTACATCACAAAGAAGAGAAGAACAATGGAGGCTACATATGGAATGAATGCAATTTTGTTAGTTTGTGTTCAATTTATTATTTTGCATTAATTTCATGACTTTTCTCTATTGGTTGAGTAGTCTAGGCTTAGAATTTGAGTTTTGTGGTTACTCTTATATTATATGTTGTATTTCTCATTTCTTACCTCATATAGTATCAAGAATCATACTCATATTCCTAGGATGTTGATAAGTAATGGGACTTAAAGGTGGAAGGTTTCATGTTGTGGTATAATGATAGAAGTCTATGTTAATCTATTTATGGAGATGATGAAGACCGAGTGATATCGAGTACACATGATTGTAGAAATAGTTAGATCAATTGTTGTTTTGTCATTGATGTCAAGCAATTGATTACTGATTTATATTGAGTTACCATATCATAAGAAGGAGAAGTTAAATGGGTGAAAAATACATATCAGGCAATGATGAAGTAATATTGATATAGTTGTTTGCAACTATATATTTGATGTTATCAAGTCGGTACATTTGATTGATTAAGTCAGAGATTACAAAGAGTTAAGTTATGATTGAAAATACTTACTCTACCGAGCTAGAAAAAGTCAGTCGGTATAGAGTTGTGTTAGTCAGTTTCAGTTACCGAGCATTGAGAATGAGTGAGACACCGAACAGTAAACGAAGATAGTTACCGAGTTGCAAAGCAAATTTACCGAGTACATGATATTGATTCTAAATGATGATAGGATCGAATTTAATATGAAGCTATGATGAGTTGGATGTTGATAATGATTAAAGGAATTTTTTTAGAAGATCTAAGAACATGAAAATCCAATGAGAATATCTAAGGCAAAGATTTAGCGGTTAAACTTGATTGTTTGAGTTCCAAGAAAAGTTTAAGTTACGAGGTAAAAGTAAAACAATTTACCGAGCTGATATTTGTGAAGAAGATGATCGAATGGCTAAAAGAGAATAATGGAAAACCTAATCAAGGAGATTAAGAGGCAAAAGTTTTACTATATAAAGGATGACAACTAATGAGTAAGGATGATGCTAGCGAGTTGAATTGAGAAGCAGAAGAAGCTGAAGAATAAAAGTTATCGAGCAGAGCAGAGAAGCAAAAAGAGAATATTCTACAGTCTACAACAGAGACAAATGGAGTATGTGATGCCAGTATTCATGTGATCATAAAGGATCTGACCCAAGAAAAGGTAGTTTCTATATTTACAAATCAAAGTTTTACTGTTTCTTATTAGCATTTGTAATAGAGAAAAATCTCTTAACCGAGTGGATTTAACATTTCTATTTGTAAATCCTAGAAGTAGGTGACATTCCTAAAGAGTGTTTAAATACCTCTAACAAGGCCACTACTAATAGGGTGAGGATCTTAATAGATCTGAGGTAAATCCCCTAACAGGGTCACACCTAGAAAATGTGTTTGTAATCTTTAATAGGATAAGTTATTAACCGAGCATAATTCAAAAGGGTACATTTTTACTATGGGTCACAATTCCCACAGAGGTTTTTCCCTATTGGGTTTCCTCATTAAATATGGTGTTAACAGAGTTTTAATGATTGATTTTCATATTATGAGATGTATGGTTGTTGAAGTTATTAAGTTATTTGGTGAGTCAATTATTACTGTATTCAGTTCTACCAAGTGAATCAGTGAGCTAAGTTTTAAGCATTTAAATTTGATTTTGTCTGATTCACCCCCCTCTCAGTGGACCAACAATTGGTATCAGAGCTCTGGTTCTCTGAAGTGTTAAGTTTAAAAGGAATTGAGTCAAGATCTAAAGATGTATAAAAGGGAAGCACCAAAGCTGAGTAGGGATCATTTCTATACATGGAAAAGAAGAAAGAGATTTCATGTGTGTGGCATAAGAGAGTATGGACTTCACTTTCTTGATAATGAATATGTTGCACCTACAACTATACCTTTGACAATTAGTGAGAAAAGACAGAAGCAAGAACACACACAAGTCATGATTGAGATTGCTTCTACACTTACCGACTAGGAATATGATGAACTTAATGGATGTACCACTTTGAAAAAAATGTGGGATAAGCTTATTTTGACCTATGATGAAGATCAACATGTTTAGAAGGCAAAAGTAGAAAGTTTGAGAGGTAAATTGATTTAATGAGAATGGAAGAAGGAGAAAACATAATACAATACAACACTAGACTTAAGTAGATTGTTAATTCTATCAGAGGAGCTGGTGGAACCATAAAAGAGGAATATGTTACAAGAAAAATGTTGAGAACCTTGCTGTTGAGTTATGCCATTTGTGTATCTGTTATACAAGAGCTGAGATATATTCCCTACATGAATGTCTCACTTGATGCTACTATTGGTAAGTTGACTGTATTTGAGATAAATGATTTTGATAATAGTCTACCTGCTACATATAAGATTGAATCTGCATTTAAGTCATCTTTGAAGATTGGAAGCTCTAAGGGCCCTAGAACTAAAGATGGATATGTAAGTAGTGCTAGTGAGAAATTTTACAGCTGTACTAGTGGTTTGGAAGAGTTATATGCTGCAAATGAAGAGAATGAAAGATAATTTGAAGCTTTATTGGCTAGATGACTAAAAAGAGGCAAATGAAGATACCGAGGTAAGTTACCCATGAAATGTTTTAATTGCAACAAGATTGGTCATTTTGCATCTAACTGCCCTAAGAAAGATAATGAGGAGAAGAAAGATAACAAAGATAAGGACAAAAGAGAAAACAGATTCAGGAGATTCAGAGATTACAAAAACAAAGGTAATAAATTTTGTCATATTGCTAATGAAGACCTAAGTGATGATGATTTAGATGACAATGGCGAAAAATAAGTTGTGTATGTTGCTATTAAAGATGATTCTGATGAAGAAAACAAAGAAGAACCAAGAGCCCTAATATCACAAGTAAGTAGGAAGGAAACGTGGATTATAGATAGTGGTTGTTCACATCACATGACCGATGACACACTTAAGTTTATTTCCTTGGAAAAGCATGATGGAGGATTTGTTAGATTTGGTAATGATGCTCCATACCCTGTGAAAGGAAAAGGTTCTATAATTCTATTGAATAACACAAGATGTGATGATGTTTATTGGGTTGAAGGCTTAAAGTATAATATGTTGAGTTTTTCTCAGTTAAATAACACAGGTCACCGAATGGAATTTCAACATGGAAAGGTGAAAGTTTTTGAGAAGAAGGATAGTCTGATTTTCTACTGGAGAAAAATTTCAAGGTAATTGATTTTATCTTGATACTTCTATGAAGAGTTTCCTTTTTGCTAAAGTTGAAGATGTTTGGTTATGGCACAAAAGGCTTTGTCATGTTAATTTTGACAACTTGATCAAAGTGAGTAAAAATAATAGAGTCAGAGGACTACCAAGATTGGAGAAACCTAAAAATGCTATGTGTAGAGAATGTCAAATGGGAAAGATGACTAAATCTAGATTTTCAGCAAGACTTATGTTATACAAGGAATTTTGGATTTAGTGCATACTGATTTATGTGGATCCATGAGGACTCAAAGTTACTATGGAAACGAATATTTTATTTTACTTGTGGATGATTATTCTACAATGATGCCTGCAATGTTTTTAAAATAAAAATATGATGCATTTCAAATGTTCAAGTGGTTCAAGGCTAGAGTTGAGAAAGAAACATGAAGACAACTGAAATGTCTGAGATCTGATAGAGGAGGTGAGTTTACATTTGATGAGTTTACACTATTTTGTAATAACAATAGAATTAAGAGACAAATGTCAGCACCAATGACACCACAATAGAATGATATTTCTGAGAGAAGAAACAAATCTATTGTTAATTGTACACAGATACTAATGATTGAAAAAGTGACATCACAAAACTTTTGGAGAGAAGTAGTCAGTATTTCTATTTACACATTCAACTGAGTACAAATGAAGAAAGGTACCAACACGACACCTTATGAAATCTGCTATGAACACAAACCTAATGTGAGTTACTTTAAATTCTTTGGAAGCAAATTTTATATCTTGAAAGATTCTAGAGAAGGAAAGTTTGATTCAAAAGGAGAAGAAGGAATATTCTACAAGGAGTAAAGCCTACAAATGTTTGAACAAAGTTACTAACAAAATGGTGGAAAGTGCAAATGTAAGAATTGATGATTTTGTAGAAAATAATGATAAAGATAGAAACAAGGAACCTGAAGATTATGAGAAGTTTGTATATGTACAACCTGATGTTCATGATACCTTACCGAGAACACCCACTGAGGAGGAAGTTAAATAGAGAGCTCAACAACCGAGTGATGAGGATGAAACACTGAGTGTTAGAATAACTAAGAGGGGGGGGGGGTGAAGTAGTTAGAATCAAATCCTTCCCAATTACTCTACAGTCCCAAATTATTCTAGATGTATATCAAACAATTTCAAATAAAACTCAGCTCAGTGAAATATAATTTGTGATCTCAAAAATTACTCTTAAGTTATTTACCGAGTGTTAGTAAATTAATACTGTTATTATTGATCAAAGCAATTAAAGTAATGTGTAAATTAAAATAGCAATCCACAATAATCATACACATTGACACATTGATTTTTAACGTGGAAACCTTGTTAAGGGAAAAACCACCTGGGACTGGTAACCCAAAATATTTTACTCTTCTGAAGTGATCTCAGTTAAGAGCCAACCCTATTAAAGGTTACAATGCACACTGTTAAATGTGACATGGTTAGAGGATTTAAAACTAACAGTTCTCTCTTGACCATGCATTCACTATGGGGTCATCAAGAAAACACTCAACATTCATTAGAATGTCATAATAAGGATTGTCACATCCTATTCGGTTAAGAGATTTATCTGTAACAATGGTTAAAATGACACAATAATGATCTGATTCAAATACAACTCTAATTTATAGATTTTTTAGATCTATGCTAATTACATAATACCTCTAATCAATTTTTTCACTTCAGTTTCTCTGATTCTCCATTATCAGTTCTGCTCGGTAGATGCTCTTTCCTCTGTCGCTCGGTGATGTCTACAAAAATACTTGGTTCTATCTTTAACCAGTTTGATTAGTCATGCATAAACTTTGCATGTATGCACATCAAGCATTATCACACATGATTCATAATGGATCTCTTCTCTTATATAGACATCATAGCTTATTTAATTTCCATCCTCCAGATTTAGTCGCTTAATCTCCATCGTTGATTTTCCCGCTTAAACCATCCCTGACAGTTGCGTTAAAAACATGTTTCAATCTTTGTCGTTCGATCTTCCTTGAATTTTCATGTCCGTTAGATCTCCATAAAAAACTTTATATTTTACCTCAAAATCATCAATTTCCAGCTCAACATCTTAGTCGGCCTTGGTTTGATATACCTGCTTGGTCAATACCGTGTTGTGTTGGCAATCCCTAGCTCAGTTAACACTATGCTCGGTATACACTGTAATTTATTGGTTTTTACTGTTACTCGGTGTATAATGAACTCTTTATTTACTGATCACATAATTTTTTTTGATCCAGATTTTCAATCCATAAAAGATTTTTGTTATCAAAATGATACTCAAATAGGTTGACATCAATGACAATATATTAACTTATAATGTTTATCATCACATCTGCAACTCGGTTGAATATCAACAAATGAATTCAAACATACAATCGGTTGTACTTCATCAATCTCTCCCTTTGGCATTGATGGAAACACAATATGAAATATGCCATGGAATACCAAACTATCATTCTACAACTGCAAAAATTCTTTAGCTCTCCCTAGCTTAAATATATAAACCATGTTAGCATTTCAAAACTTACCATGCAGTTTCTCCCTGTGATTTTGACTCTTCTGTTCTATAGATAGATATGTCATTTCTCCCTTTCTGATATCTCCCTCCCTTTGATGGATAGATATTTCAGTGATCATTCTCTCTCTTATATTTCATTGACCATTCTCTCGCTTTGACAACAATGCCAAAAAGAAAAAAATATACAACTCTTCAGTAGCCAAAAAAATATCTCTGGTATTCGGTGCAGTAGGTACCTTGCACTATACTGATATATCTGTTATAGTCCAGTTCAACTTTGCATCAACATGATTGATATTCTAATTTCATGTAGGTTGATGCAACCTCCTAGTTAGCTTAGTGACTAGTAGACAAGGGACGAACCCCTAGTCTACCTCTTAAGTACTCAATTGTATCCTTCGGTAAGGGTTTGGTGAGTATGTCTGCAAGTTGTTCTTTTGATTGAACATATTCCAGTATTACTTGTTTCTCTTGTACTTGTTCCCTCAAATAATGATGTTTGATAAATATATACTTTGTTTTTGCATGCATTACTAGATTCTTTGAAATATTTATAGCACTTGTACTATCAAAGTAAATCATCACTGGGTTAGTGATCTCTTCATTCATTCCTTTCAAAATTTGTTTAATCCATGCAATATTAGAACAATTTGCAGTAGCAGATAGTTGATTGAGATATGCAACCTTTCTTTTTTCTTATCCAAGTTACCAATCTTTCTCCTATAAAGAATTCTCCACTAGTAGTGCTCTTTCTATCATCATTTTTTCCAGCCCAATCAGCATCAGTTTTAAACTTTCAGTTCAAATTTTCCATCTCTTTCGTACCATAAGCCATAATCCTCAATGTTCTTCATATATCTAAAAATTCTTTTAACATCACTTATATGTGATTCTCTGGGGTTAGTAGAAAATCTAGCTACAATTCCAACTACGCGTGCTATGTCAGGTCTTGTGTGTACAAAATACATCAATTTACCAATCATAGATCTGTACAATGTCTGATGAACCTTAGGTGTTTTATCTTCTTTTGTCAGTTTGCATCCAGTCACCATCGGTGTTCCAACTTGTTTAGATTCATCCATTCTGAATGTTTTCAGTACTTCCTTGATGTATTTTGATTGTGTAATATAGATGCTTTTAGCTTGTTGTAAGATTTGCAATCCAAGAAAAAATTTAATCTCTCTAAACATTGATATTTCAAATTCTTTCCTCATTTCATCACCAAAAGATTTGCATAAATTATCATTACCTCCAAATATAATATTATCAACAAATATTTTAGCAATAAGTGTCTTATCATCATTTCCTCCTTTCAAATACAAATTGTTGTTGTCACTTGTTCTAATAAATCCAATACTAATAAGATAGGAATGTAGTCTTTCATACCATGCTCTCGGTGCTTGTTTCAGTCCATATAAATCTTTGTGTAACTTACATACCATGTTTGACTGACCAGGATCAACAAATCCTTCAAGTTATTTTATGTATACCTCTTCCTCAAGTATTCCATTTAGAAATGTTGATTTAACATCCATCTAATATACTTTGAATCTTTTATATGCTGCATATGCAAGTAATATCCTTACTCCTTCAAGTCTAGCAATGGGTGCAAAAGGTTTCTCTATAGTCAATTCCTTCTTCTTGTGCATACCCTTTGCATACCAGCCCAGCTTTATTTCTGGTTACACCTCCATTCTCATTCAATTTGTTTATGAATATCCATTTGGTTCCAATGACATTTTTATCACTCGGCCTTGGTACTAATGTCCATGTTTTGTTAATCTGAATATTCTCAATTTCCTCATTCATAACATTTATCCATTCATCATTCTCAAGTGCATCTCTAACATTCTTAGGTTCAAATTCATAAATTAGACAAGTGTTATATCTTAACTTACTTTGGGTCAACATGCCTCCTCCTCTATCTCCAATTATCTAATTTTGTGGATGATGTCTTCTTACATATTTGGTAAGTACAGGTTCGATTCTTAGTTCTTCATGGTCTTCTCCTGTAGGTTCATTGTGTTCTTGTTCATGATCTTCAACTTCAACATTTTCCTAATTCTCAGTCTGCACTATATGTTGCTTGGTAGGATTTGCCTGTTGCACGGTAACATTACCCTATTGCACAATAACATTAGGTGCTTGCATCAGTATAGTATCAGGTTCTTCCACATAGATAAATCTACTGTAATCCTCTGGTTCTTTCATGCTGTCCTCATCATTCTTCTCAGAAAATTCATCAACTTTGCACTCTTAATGATTTTGTTAGATTTTTTGTTCAAACATTTGTAAGCTTTACTCTTAGTAGAATATCAAAGAAATATTCCTTCAACACTTTTTGAATCAAATTTACCATTTTGATCATCTTTCAAATATATCAACGACTACCAAATATTCTAAAATAGCTCACATTAGGTGTATAACCATACCATAGTTTATAAGGTGTTTTGTTGGTATCTTTCTTTAGTTGTATTTGGTTCAGTGTGTATACAAAAATACTCATAGCTTCTCTTCAATATGTTTATGCAACACTCTTTTCAATCATTAGTTTCCTAGCACAATACACAATTGATCTATTTCTTCTTTCAACAATTCCTTTTGGCTATGGTCTCCTCGGTGCAAAAACCTATCTTGTGATTCCATACTCATTACAAAAATTAGTGAACTCATAAAAAATAAATTCACCTCCTCTATCAGATCTCAAACACTCCAGTTCTATTCCAATTTATTTTTCCACTTTAGCTTTATACGACTTAAACATCTTAAATGCTTCATATTTTTCTTTTAGGAACATGACAGTCATCATTCTAGAGTATTCATCAATAAATAAAATAAAGTATCTATCCCCATAATAGATCTATGTTCTCATTGGTCCACATAGGTCTGTATGAACTAACTCCAAAATATCACTAGATGAAGAATTCTTGCTCTTAAAACTAGATTTTGACATCTTTCCCATTTGACAATTCTTGCACATTACATGGTCTGGTTTAGATAGAATCAGTAAGTCTCTAACTCTTCTTTTCTTGATAATCTTAACCATGTTGTCAAAATTTACATGACAAATCATTTTGTGCCATAACCATACATCTTCATTTTTAGCCAACAAACAAGTAGTTTCGGCAGTGTCAAGATAAAATAAGTTACCTTTTGATTGTTCACCAGTGCTGATCAACTTTCCTGTTCCATCATAGATTCTAGCTTTTCCATTCTCAAATGCAACTTGATGACCTGTGTTATTCAACTGTGAAACACTCAATAGATTATAGTTAAGTCCTTTTACCCAATATGCATTCTCACATTTGATTTAGTTGTTCAGCATTATAGTACCTTTCCCTTTCACTTGGCAAGGTGTGTCATTTCCCATTCTAACAGATCCTCCACCATAATGTTCTAGAAATTCAAATTTTCCTTTATCTCCAGTCATGTGATGTGTACATCCACTATCAATAACCCAAATGTCATGTTTAATAAATTTAGTAATAAGTGTTGTTTCTACATACCTTTCATCTTCATATGATTCATCTTTCAAAGCAACAAATACAATCTTAATATCTTCATCACTATCAGAACCACTATCATTATCTTTATCTTTGGCAATGTAACAAGCCTTTTTACCTTTGTCTTTGTAATCTCGGTTATCTCTTCTATCATATCGTTGGTTGCCTCTTTAGTCTTAGTCATCCTTTATGTCATTAGATCTATCATTTCTTTCATAATTTTCATGTTAGGGCATCTTGCAGCAAAATGGCCAATTTATTTATAGTTAAAACATATCAAAGGTAGTTTACCTTTATATCTTCCTTTACCTTTGTGCAATCTCCTAGCCATTAAAGCTTCAAGTTCATCAAGTTCTTGATCATCACTATCATTGTCACTATTATTTCTAATCTTGTGTTTGCTACTAGATTTACCAATTTTCAAAGTAGACATAAATGTGGATTCCATAGAATGTGCTACAGTGTTATCAAAGTTATTTAGCTCAAATGAAATCAATCTTCCAACAAGACTATCAATAGTAATATTATTTCTAGGTGCTTCTCTCATTTCATGTATTGCTGAGACTCTTATAGAATAAATAGGCAATAGAGTTCTAAGAATCTTACTCACAATAGTGTCTCCATCAATAGATCCACTAGCTCCATGAATGGCATTCACAACTTATTTGAGTCGGGTACTATACTGTGTTATGTTCTCTCCTTCTTTCATTCTCATATCATCAAAGTTTCCTTGGAGAATTTCAACTTTATCTCTCAGTACATCTGCATCTGCTCCATATACTAGTGTAAGCTTTTCCCACATCTACTTGGAAGTTGTACATGTCTTTATGGCCTCAAATTCAGAATCTGTAAGAGAAGAAGCAATCTCCATCATTATAAGGTTGTGCTCATGTTTTTCTTTCATCTGATTAAGAGTCAAGGGTCAAGAAGGTAGAATGAATTCATTATCCAGATAATCTACAATTTCATCTCCAATCCCTGATAGGGATAGTCTCATTCTTATTTTCCATGTCAAGAAGTTCTCCTTGTTCATATTTGGTGTGTCTCTCTTATACATCTTGATCTTTAGCTTAATTCCTTCAAAACTTTCCTTCTAAGCACTCTATGCTCTGATACCAATTGTAAGAATAACTGAGAGGGGGGGGGGGGGGGAATCAATTAGAATTAAATCCTTCCC
>MU224708.1:141892-162847 GCA_018584345.1 Thuja plicata
GGGGGGGGGGGGGTGAATCAATTAGAATTAAATCCTTCCCAATTACTCTACAGTCAAAAATTCTTCCAGATGTATATCAAACAATTTAAAATAAAACTCAGCTCAGTGAAATATAATCTGTGATCTCAAAACTTACTCTTAAGTTATTTACCGAGTGTTAGTAAATTAATACTATGATTACTGATCAAATCAAGTAAAGTAATGTGTAAAGTAAAATATAAATCCACAATAATCATACACATTGACACATTGATTTTTAACGTGGAAAACCTGTTAAGGGAAAAACCACTTGGGACCGTAACCCAAAATATTTCACTTTTCTGAAGTGAGCTTGGTTAAGAGCCAACCCTGTTAAAGGTTATAGTGCACACTATTAAATGTGACCTGGTTAGAAGATTTAAAACTAAAAATTGTCTCTCGACCATGCATTCACTATGGGGTCATCAAGAAAACAATCAACATTCATTAGAATGTCATAATAAGGATTGTCACATCCTACTCGGTTAAGATATTTATCTGTAACAATGGTTAAACTGATACAGTAATGATTTGATTCAAATACAACTCTGATTTTTAGATATATGCTAAGTACATAATACCTCTGATCAATTTGTTTACTTTAGTTTCTCTGATTCTCCATTCTTAGTTCTGTTCGGTAGATGCTCTTTCCTCTGTTGCTCGGTGATGTCTACAGAAATACTCGGTTCTATCTTTAACCAGTTTGATTAGTCAAGCATAAAATTTTCATATATGTGCATCAAGAATTATCACACATGATTTATAATGAATCTCTTGTCTCTTATATGAACATCATAGCTTATTTAATTTTCATCCTCTAGATTTAGCTTCTTAATCTCCATCATTGATTTTCCCACTTAAACCATCCTCAACAATTGTGTTAAAAACACATTTCAATATTTGTCATCTCATCTTTCTTAAATTTTCATGTCCGTTAGATCTCCATAACAAACTTTATCTTTTACCTTGAAATCATCAATTTCCATCTCAACATCTTAGTCATCCTTGGTTTGATATACCTTCTTGGTCAATACCATGTTGTGTCAGCAATCCCTAGCTTGGTTAACACTGTGCTCGGTATACATTGTAATTGCTTGGTTTTCATTGTTACTTGGTGTATACTTAACTCTTTATTTACCGATCACATAAACTTTGTTTTCTCCAGATCTTCAATCCATAGAATATGTTTGTGTTAGGAATAACAGTCCACAAGAACAACTGAGAGGAAGGGGGGTGAATTAGTTGTGTTATAGAATATTAAACTTTAAACATTATAAACCAAAACTGCAATGCAATTACATAATAAATGTCAAAACAATAACACAATACTTGTTGTCAAGGAAACCCTACTAAAGGTAAAACCCTGGTGGGAATTAATGCTTACAAATAATGTACTAAGACTATAGTTCCCTGTTAAAATATTTAGCTCTGTTAGGAGCTTATTACAACATTACAGTACACCATCCCTGTTAGGATACAAACCCTATTAGGAGTCAAGAAAAGTAGTAGGCTCACTGCCTAGGCACACTTCCCAAAGAAGGTTAAAGCCACCCTCAAGGATTCACAATCCGAACAATGTATATAGGAATATACAATCCAGTGAACTATCTGATAGAAACTGTCTTTGCTTGGTCAATTCCAATGAAGTATTCTTATCACAAACTCTGCTCTACATCCAACAAAAAAACAAGCTTCATAGCTTACTCTTCTCTTCCTTTTCAATCTCTACCACATATTTCCAAAAGAAAAGATCACTCATATATACCCTCTTACAATAATTCATTAGGTCGGCCAATTAAGCTTTCCTAATACACAAATAATTAATTAGGTTAGCTAATTAGGCTTTCCCAATATACAAATAATTGTTTTACCCCTTGCTAAGATACACACGGTACCTATCATAATTAAACATCATTTAAAATCCATCAATTATACAAGCAAGATCCACAATTCACACTCACAATTCATAATAGATGCTACATGTCTGAAGTCGTCCACCAAAATAGGTCTTCTGTAGAATATACGCCACATCTGATGTCACCAGTACTTTCACACCAATCGATCTATAAATAAAATTCTTCAATATGTCCTCATTCATCCCATAAGCTCACATGCATTGAAATGTCTTCATCTATAATATATACACAAAATACAGAGACCTGCTCTATCAAGCAGTACTGTCACAGTCTAGAAAACTAGTCTTCACTAAATCAAATATAACATCACCAATATGTAACCTCATGTCAAGCGACCTTAGGAATAAGGTAATCACACATCTATCTTCATATCCCTATCTTTGATCATTCTAAAACATCTGTACAGTGTCCGTACATATCTGTTAGTCAATTAACCAGTCTATCCTCTTCACAAAAATATATGTTGTCATCAGTGATAAAACATGAATATCAACATCATGAATAGTTTCCAAATCTGATATCATCCAAAAATCACCCCCTTTGGCATTGATGGCAACATATGGAAAAATCTATCAACCCAAAAAGTACTCTCAATACAATCTTCTCAATATCCTTAACACAAATCTCCCCAAAATAGTATAGATTTTCTCATAGAATCCTTCCCCCTTTGGAAACAATAGAAAAGGATGCCATATCTCATCTGTAATCTTCTGTAAGGTGTAGAATTTTCAAATCTTTATGTCCAACAGTCACGTGCAAGATCACCCAAATGTGCTCTATAGTGCTCTAGCGATCACTCCCCCTGAGGAGTAGATCCATACATCAAGTCCAGAAAGTGATATAGCTCTAAAATCCACTGAAAAAATACATATCTACATCAATTAATTATTACAAGTAGGGGCTCTAACCCCAAGCATTCTTCTGAGATACTGAAAAGAATCTTTTGGCAAAGGCTTTGTAAATATATCTGCTATCTGTTCCTTTGTGCTAATATACTCCATTTTAATCTCTTTTTCTCTGCTACCTTCTCCCTCAATAAATGATACTTAATAGAAATGTGTTTAGTCTTTGAATGCATTACAAGACTTTTTGACATATTCACTGTGCTAGTTTTATCACAATGGATAACCACTAGCTCTTCAATTTTTTTTCCAATGTCCTTCAACATTTGTTTCATCCAAACAAATTTCATGGAGTTTATAGCAATATCAACATACTCTGATTCAACAGTAGATTGAGCAATACAATTTTGTTTCTTGCTTAACCAAGAAACCATCCTTTTCCCAAGGAAAAATGCACCTCCACTTGTACTCTTTCTATCATCCACATTACCTTCCCAATCAACATTAGTATAATCCTGTAAAATAAAGTCATCTGAGTTTTCAGACAATAATCCATATTCTATTGTTCCTTTCAAGTATCTAAAGATTGTTTTTATAGAAGCAAGGTGTGACTCTTTAGGATCCACCTGATATCTTGCTACAATTCCAACTGCATTGCTAATATATGGTCTAGTGTGAGTTAGGTATTGTAGAACACCAATCATAGATTTGTACTTTGTCTGAAAAATACTTTGAGTCTCATCATTACTAGTTAGTTTGTATCCAGTCACCATAGGTTTTCCAACAAGTTTACAATCTTCCACCAAATTTCTTCAACATTTCCTTAAGATACTTGGTTTGAGATATAAAAATACCATTCTTAATCTGATTGATTTTCAAACCAAGAAAAAATTTCATTTCACCAATCATTGACATCTCAAATTCATTTTCCATTTCTTTAGAGAACTTCTTACTCATCTTATCATTGCCTCCAAAAATGATATCATCAACAAAACCTTCTATGATTAAGATTCCATCTTCATCAGTTCTTAAGTATAAATTATTGTCTGCATTACCTTTTCTGAAACCAAGATGAAGTAGATAGTTGTCCATTCTTGCATACCATGCTCTCAGTGCTTGTTTCAGTCCATATAGTGCTTTCTTTAACTTACAAACCATGTTTTCATCTTCTGTCAAAGGAAATTCATCAGGTTGATCAATGTATACTTCTTCCTCTAGATCACCATTCAAGAATGCTGATTTCACATCCATATGATATACTTTAAATTCTTTATATGCAGCATAAGAAAGAAATAATCTAAGAACTTCCAACCTAGAAACAAGAGAAAATGTTTCTTCATAGTCTATGCCTTCTTGTTGTGAGTAGCCTTTACACACAAGTCTAGCCTTGTTTCTTACCACTGTTCCTTCCTCATCCATCTTAAATATGAAAACCCATTTAGTTCCTATCACAATTTTGTTTTTAGGTCTTCGAATGAATTCCCAAGTATTTTTTTTCTTTATCTGTTCAAGTTTTTCTTCCACAGATTTAGTCCATGATTCATCTCTACATGCTTCATCAATAGTTTTTGGTGCAACTTGAGAAATCAAACAAATTTCATCTCTAGCTCTAGATCTAGTCATCATACCTTTACTTGCATCACCAATAATTTGATCTTCAGGATGATTCTTCTTAACATACCTCAGTGTCTTAGGAGTCTTAGTAACCTCAATCAATTCATCTTCAATCTCATTTTCAATCATAAAAGGTTCTTCAGGTTCTACAGTGACCTCTTTCATCTCTGTAATCTGACCACAGTCATATATTCTTTCCTGAATCTTAAACTTTTTATCTATCCTTAGATTGACGCTTTCCATTAACTTCCTCAATCTCAGATTGAAACATTGATATGCTTTACTCTTATTAGAATAACCAAGGAAAATTCATTCATCACTTCTAGCATCGAATTTCCCTATTTCATCATCTCTTTTGATATAACATTTACCACCAAATATTCTGAAATATTTCACAGTAGGTGTATGATCAAACCATAATTCAAAAGGAGTCTTACTTGTACCTTCTTTGATCTAAATTTTGTTCAAGGTGTACACAAAAGTGCCAAATGCTTCTCTCCAATGAACATGTGACACATTTCCTTCCAACAACATAGTCCTTGTAGCATCTAATATAGTTCTGTTTCTTTGCTCTGCTATCCCATTCTGTTGTGGATTTCTAGGAGCTGATGTCTGTCTGCATATTCTATGTTCTTCGTAGTAGGTATTAAATAAATCAGATGTAAAATCTCCACCTCTATCTGATCTCAAAATTTTTATCTTCAAACCAGATTCATTCTCAACTTTTTCTTTAAATAACTTGAATTTGTCAACTGCTTCAAATTTCTCTCTCAAATATGTAACCCACATCATATAGAAAAGTCATCAACAAAAAGTATAAAGTACCTTTCACCGTAATAAGATCTTGTTCTTGTAGGACCACACAGATTTGTATGTACCAGATCCAAATTCCCATTTGCTGAATAAGATTTGCTTCTAAACCTGCTTCTGGTCTGCTTCCCTAGAACACACTCTCTACACATAGTGTTATATGGCTTTACAATCTTAGGTAGATCTCTTATAGAATTTTTCATACTCGCTTTCACAATGTTATCAAAGTTAACATGATAAAATCTTCTGTGCCACAACCAACTGCCATCAACCTTCACAATAAAACAAGAAGCTTAAGATGTATTCAATTCAAATACATTACCTCTAGATTTAGTACCAGATGTGATCAAATCTCCTGATTTACTTCTGATCAAGCATTTCCCATCAATGAATTTCAATTGATAACCTCTATCCACTAACTGTCCAACACTCAACAAATTATGTTTAAGTCCACCAACAAGTAATACATTGTAAGTATTAGTCTTTCCATCCAAAGAAATAGATCCAAATCCAATGATAAGTTTAGGAGTATTGTCACCAAATCTAACAACCCTACTATCATATCTTTTTAGACTCACAATTTTTTTTTATCTCCATTCATACAGTGTGAACAACCACTGTCTATAACCCATTCAGATTTATTTTCAACATGAGATACTTAGGCTTTTTCTTCATGTATAGGTTCATCGGCTTTTATAGCAATAAATCTGATTTCATCATAATCACCATAATCATCAGAAACACCCTCACTAGCATAATAACATTCCTTGTCTTTAGGATACTTATATTTGTAAAACTTAGGTTTATACTTAGGAACCCTTGTAGGAAATCTAGATGCAAAATGACCAATCTTGTTACATGAAAAACATTTCAAAGGTAATTCACCTTCAAATTTACCCTTACCTCTCTTTTGTTTTCTAGAGATCAATGCTACCACTTCATCTAGCTTTCTTTCTTCCTCCTGTATCTATTCCCATTCCTCACCATAGTCTCCAAGCTCTTCTCTCAAGTCACTATTGTTGGTGCTCTCAATTCTAGATAAGGTCTTTTTGTTTCTATGCACGATTGCCTTGAATGTTGAATCAACTTTAGGTAAAGTATCTCCTAATTTTGCTACCTAAAAGTAGTTATCTTTCCAATCAACATCTCTCTACTGAATTTTGGTGTCAAAGGCATAATCTACTCTATAGCTTGTACTTTGGTTCTATATCTAGGTATCAAAGATCTGAGAATCTTTGCAATCACTTCTTCCTCACTGTAAGTACCTCCAGAGTTTGTAATGCCAGTAACCACTTCAGTAATTCTCTATCCATATGCCCTAATGTTCTCATCTTCTCTCATCTTCAGTGATTCCATCTTTGTCTTCCATTTTTGTAACTTTATCTGTTTGGTAAACTTATCTCCTTCATACAATGCCTCTAATATTGTCCAAATCTAATGTGTCGAGTCCAAGTCTTTTACTTCCGTGAATTCACCTTCAGAAAGTGTGTTGATCAATGATTCCCTTGCAACCATATTACATGCAATAAATTCTTCTCATCTTCAGTAGCTTTCTCCAGTTCATCCTCAATTGCTATCTTTTCATTCTTCTTTGTGATCATCCAGTAGTCAATTCCCAAACATAGAAAATGTGTTCTCATCTTGTTCTTCCAACTATCAAAGTTTTTCAGGATCAAATTTTAGACTATCCTTCTTGTAGTAAGTCATCTTCAGGATTACCCCAAGCTGTTAAGCTTTCTCTCCAAGGACTAGTAGGTCTGATACCAATTGTTAGGAATAACAGTCTACAAGCACAACTGGGGGGGGGGGTGAATCAGTTATGATATAGAATATTAAACTTTAAACATTATAAACCAAAACCACAATGCAAATGAAAACAAAACAAATGCCAACACAATAACACAATACTTGTTGTTGAGGAAACCTTGTTAAAGGTAAAAGCCCTGTGGGAATTAGCACCCACAAATAATGTACTAAGAGTATAGTATCCCTATTAAAATATTTAGCCCTGTTAGGAGCTTATTACAACATTACAGTACACAGTCCCTGTTAGGAGACATACCCTATTAAGAGTCAAGAAAAGTAGTAGGCTCACTGCCTAGGCACACTGCCCAAAGGAGGTTAAATCCACCCTCAAGGATTCACAATCTGAACAAGTGTATAGGAATATACAATCTAGTGAACTATCTAATAGAAACTATCTTTGCTTGGTCAGTTTTGATGAAGTATTCTTATCAAAATCTCTTCTCTACATCCAGTAGAAAAACAAGCTTCACATCTTACTCCTCTTCCTTTTCAATCTCTACCACATCTTTATAAAAGAAAAGATCACTTATATACCCTCTTAAAATAATTCATTAGGTTGGTTAATTAAGCTTTCCTAATACACAAATATTTAATTAGGTCGGCCAATTAGCCTTTCCCAATATACAAATAATTTTTTTACCCCTTTCTAAGATACACACGGTACCTATAATAAGTAAACATAATTTACAATCCATCAGTTACACTCCAAGATCCACAATCCATGCTCACAATTCATAATACATGGTACATGTATGAAGTCGGCCACCAAAATAGGTCTTCTCCAGAATACACACCACATCTGACATCACCAGTACTTTCACACCAATCAATCTTTAATGAACATTCTTCAATGTGTTCTCAGTCATCCCATAAGCTCACATACACTGAAACACCTTCATCTATAAGATATACACAAAATATAAAGACCTGCTCTATCAAGCATTACTGTCACAATCCAAAAAACAAGTCTTCACTAAATCAACTGTAACATCACCAATATGTAACCTCAAGTCAAGAGACCTTAGGAATAAGGTCATCATACATCTGTCTTCATATCCCTATCTTCGATTGTTCTGAAACATCCGTACAGTGTTCGTACATATCTCTCAGTCAATTAACCAGTCTGTCCTCTTCATAGAAACATATGTTGTCATCAGTGACAAAACATGAATATCAACGTCATGAATAGTATCCAGATCTGATATCATCCAAATTTTTTTTATCTAAATGATACTCAAATAGATTGACATTAATGACAATACATTAACTGATAATCCTTATAGGATCATAAGTTGTCATTAGTATAATAAGAAAATAGTTTTGGACTGTCGGTCACATGATCACTGAGAGACAGTTTACAATGCAACCTGAGAGGTAGTTTATAGTGTAATCCGAGCACAACAGTTCAAAGAGTAAACCAAGCACACCAGTATACAAAGACTTCACCAAGCATAGTTTACAGTGACATCATTGAACACCAGTCTACTGAGAGACAATTTTATTCCTGAGAAAAGTGGATCTCAAACTACACGTCAGCTAAAGCACTTTAATCTTTAAATTAGCTTTATGCTTAGCTGGAAAACCATTTCTTATGGATCAAGAAAAGCATAAATGATGGATTTAATTAGTTTAACTGATTGTATTCATGAAAAATAGGAGATCAAGGTCAAGTTGTAAGCCTTTGATCATAGAGTTTTATTTGAAAAGTGTGAAACGTAATTAGGTCAAAATATTGTATATATAGATGTAGTAATCAATCAAGATGATGATTGTCGCTGTAGAAGGACAACCATGGATTAGATAGAGATTTTCATGCAGAAGTACAGTTAAAGAAGAATTCAATTATGAAGAACTACATTCAAGGCTACCGAGCAGAACAAAGGTATTATCCATCACAATAGGTGATATACAATTTTGTGAACTTAATGGATCTGTAATCAACAATTCAAGATTGCAAGCTATCAGGTCATCTATATTTTTGTCTACTCTCTAATAATTGTAGAAAAAAAAAAAATCGTTCAAGAAGGTGGACTTAACAGTCTTATTGTAAATCTCTTAACTGAGTGCACACATACATTGTGTTTCTAAAATCTCTTAACCGAGTAGACTTAACAAGTCTAACATGTTACTCCTAACAGGGTAAGATCATCAGAATTGATCACAACTTGTAGCCTTAATCGACACCTTCCATTCAACAGATAGTGAAGCTTTGTGGGTTTCATCCCCACCATAACTTTTACCTTCTAACAAGGGTTTTCTATGTTATCAATTCTTGTGTCATGTGTAAATGAATTTCATGAATGTTTCTAAGTTTGTTTGCAGGCACTTAATTTTATGTTATGATATTACATGCATGAAGTAGAAAAGATACAATGGTCGGTTATGCAAGCAATGTTTAACTAAGGCTTTAAGTGTTAAAGTTTTTAATGGTACTAATTCACCCCTCCCTTCTCAGTACAGACCCTTCCATTATTCCAACAATTGGTATCAGAGCTAGATCTCTTATTTTGGGAAAGTTTAAACACTTAAGAGAAAAGATCATACAATGGAAAGGTATAAGCTTGATAAAAATATTGAGAATCAAAAGTGGCAAATAAAGATTTTATTTGAGCAATATAAAGAGGCATGAAGCAAAATGAAAGAGTTATTGGCTGAAAGAAAATTCATGGCATCTCGCTACAATGAAACTGAATATCATGAAAAAGAGATACCTGACCTATTTGATTCATCAAGATCTAGATCTAGTAATACATCTGAAGGAACCATTGCAGATCTAAATAAAATCAAATAACATCTAACTGAACAAGTTAAAGTAGTGCAGATCGGTCAAGAGACACAGATGGTAAGAATGATTGATGTTATGAATAATGCTAGACAAGATGAACAAGAAATAATAGTGGCTATTGACTACATGAGGAAGATCACTGAAAAATTACAAGAGAAAGAATCTGAGATATAGAGACTTACTGAACATCACATTGAGATCACCAATCAAATAGTTCTTATGAGTCATGAGGCCAACCGAGTGAACATAGAACTTAATGGAAAATTGGAAGTTATTGGTGAACTAAAAGAAGAAAATGAGAAACTGAAGCATGAAGCAAAGATTCAACAAAAAACATAATGATATGATCAAGAAAGATGAAGAAAGTAAAAAAAGAATGGATTAATTTCTAAATGGACAAATAAGACTCAATAACAATACCACTTTAGGGTATACCGAGTATGAAGAATCATCAAACTGAGATGATCAAAGGAATGTATATACAAATACAAGACCAAAGAAGAGTTCATGTAATCACTATGGAAAACCATGCCACACATCAAATGTCTACAAGAGAAAAGCAAGAGGTATTCCTAAAACTACTTCTACATTCATAGGTAATTGTTATAAATGTAACAAACATGGACACAAAGAATATGAATGCAGATCTAATGTGAACAAACCAAAGAGGAAATCTTACATGGAAATTTTTTTTTCTTCTTGCAACATACATGCACACATTTCATGAATGTAGGAAAAAGGAAAAAGCAATTTTGGAAACCGAAGGAACAAGAAAATGCATATCAACCGAGAAGAGTCGGTAATACATATATTTGGGATTACAACACATGGGAAAATTGCACATGTGGTAGATATGGACATATAGCTTCTAACTACATGGGAAAATAGATAAGAAGATCTAGAAATGGAACTAACCCTAGAATGACATGCTTACAATGTCATAAGGTCGGTCACTTAAGCAAGGACTGTAGAGATTGAGTGACAGAGTCAAGCACTTTTGCAAATGGAAATACAATTGAAGACATCAGAAGAATGAGAAATCAAATATGGAGGAAAGCTTCAAACAATGATAATGCTGGACCAAGAAATATAGTTGGTGACACCTCATCTAATGGATCAGGTGATACCACCACCCCCACCTAAGCACTACAAGTAAGTATGGAACTGCACTCTACAAAGCTATATTTTACATCAGTTCCAAAATTCACTGATAATATGCCAAATTAGTGTGAATGAAGATGCACTATAGTATTGCATGTTATGTCTTGTGAATCAAGTCTTGTCAGTCAATAAAATTGAGCATACAATGCAAATTTATAAACATGGAAAAGTACAACCAAGTTAACGCTACATCCTAAGCATCATCGGTGTACATGTGAAAAGAACAATTGAGTTGACAGTTACCCTGAGCATTGCATATGGACTGAGCTAAAGACTTTGGTGAGTTACACAAGCATCTCTGTTTCATTGACCAAGAGTTAGGTAATGCATTTATTACATCACTTAGGGTATTCTCTATAAATAGGGCGACAAGAGCTCATTTCCTTCACCCAACAATAAAGAGTGGAAGCACAATGAAGAAGAGAGATTCAAAGTGACAAGTTTGTAGAGAGATTCACAATAGATTCAAAGCTAGACCATCAAATTTTGAGCACTCACATCGAACATCCAGTGAGTATCTAGACTCACAGAGCTAACAATTTGTTTGCAAAGAAGCCCTAATTTTATCGAACAATGGAAACAACATCATGGGTCATGAAGATCAAGAAGGAAAAGGATAAAAATATCACCTTGATAAATAGATAAACCTGTGAAGAGCCCAACTACAAGTTTTCCCTGAGGTTGCTGTCCAACCCGACGATAAAGGAGCATTTTTGAGTATGCCTCCTACGGTTTTTCTGGTTGAAGACATCCGAGAATACATCCACTGCAAAGTTGTAGAGATTGGAAATCTTGAGATTGAAGAAGCTTACCAGAAGCTATGTAAGGATAGAAACCTGAAAGATGAACACAAACACATTGAGGTGAAAGGGTTAAAAAATACCTTATTATTCCTGAGAGAGTTCAAAACCGAATGGATACACATAGTACTCAGCTAAGTGCATGATGGAAGGATATGGTTGGATGAACCAAAACCAATCATAAAGGATATGATTCATGCAGTGATAGGTTATTTGATAATCGAGAAGGAAGAAGCCCTAAAACACTCAAAACGTGAGGAGATCAAAAAGCTAACTAAAGTCAAATGGGATGACAGAGGTTTGAGAGTTAATTTAATCACCAACCCTGAGATGAAATTTAGTGCATATGTGATTGGATATAAGATATTCCAAGCTAGAAAAATGAATAGAATTGCATGTGGAGCAGTTGACATTGCATATAAAATTGTGAAGAAGGGACTACAACTAGACCTATCTGAGCTACTACTGAAGCAACTGGAAGAGAATATGAGAATAATTAGATCAACTAGATCTAATACTTGTAAGTTTGTTTCCCTCCTAATGTGCACATTCTTCTATTTACAGAACTTCTTTCCTTCCATTGGTAATGTCACTTGGGACACAAACTAACCAATCACTACACAGATTAGTGACTTCATTAAGTCATTAGGAGATAACTTGACACCTTTAATGGATGACTACTTTGCCAGATTCAAGTCTAGGATGGAGAAATAGATGAGAATGCCTACTCAACTAGTGGATAAATATAGTGATGAGTTATGTTTTATAGTGGACATCGACACGACTCTCATCAAACCTGTACAATTGATAACAACATGGTTACCACCATTGGACTATGAACTTGACATTGATTAGGCTACAAAGGCTATTGATACAATACTGAATGAACCAGTGGAAACAACTTTGAAAAGATTTGGCACCTATGAGGAAGCCAAGTCAAGAATCAAGACTGGTTTAGTAGTAAAGAAAATAGACAGGAAGAAGACAAAAGTGATGAATAATCTTCAAAAGAAACTTTCAGTAAATGATCAAAGTTGGAACAACAATTAGATATCACCAAGGAATAGTCCCTCGTCAGGGAAGATAAAGAAATAAATAATTTAGAGTCTACCAAATCAGATGCACCACCAGACAAGAAATCAAAAGTTACTGAAGTAACGGCTGCATCAAGAACAAGAAATAAAACAATAAAAGAGGTAGACTCACTACCATTGAAGAAAGGAACTGTGAGAACTTATTAGAAAAGAAAGAATACATCTTCAACCAGGAAATCAACTCCAAAACAAAGAAGGAGATATATAAGAGGAAGAGATGATAAGGATGAAACTGAAAAAGCAGAAAGAGAACAAAGATTACAAGCAGAAAAGAACAAAATACCAAAGATAATTGAAGAAATTTCTGAGCCAATAATCAATACTTGCAGTATCTCACATCATAAGATTAGACAATAGAATACACTGTCTACTGATGATCAGGACAAAATAGAGGAAGCCATCATTAAGACAATGATTTCTTAGAAGTATGTGCCAATACAATTCAACAATAAGATTCCATAGGAGCTAAATGGCAAAATATCACCTAGGTGGACTTATGCACTGCACATGGAGAAACAACTAAGAGAAAGATCCTTAGTTACATTCATGCCCGAGTCCATAGTTGAATAAATTGACTTGAAAATGTAGGAGCACTTCAAGAAGTTTTTTGCAAAGACAAGAGCATACAAAGTACTAGAAGACATGTTAGAAGAGATTGATATAGAAAGCAATAAGATTTGGACACAAATCTTCAATACACCCAAGGAGGTACTGGCTCTAACCAAGACAACTCACAATAAGGAGAAGGAGGCCACACCGAGTGTGGAGCACATTTTTATGAATGACACCAAGGCTATCACTCCCATTGAATTAACCACAGAAGCAAGCAAAGTCAAGGATGATATTCCTAAAATATTGCAATCATTAGGGGAAACAACAGATATAACCATACAAGATGTCACTCAAGATGATCTTGGTGATGAAGCTAAGACAAATGAATATATCACCACTGCCACCGAGCCAACAAGTGAACAGGTCACTACTGATGTAGCATAGGCACTTATACCAGGTAAAGTGGCTTACTTGATACAACAAATCAATGTGATTACTGAATCACAAAAGAAAACACCTGAGCCTGATGCAAACATGCCGATGGACAAAGGTGATGAACATGGGGAGAATAAAGATACAACTGAAGAGAAGAAGGATACAAATGGAGAAGACAAACCGAGTGATGCACATGAGGACACTGAAGAGAAAGACAAGGCTATAGATCAGGAAAAGGTTGAAGTAGAGACGTCTACCACCAACCAACAAATATAGATTGAGAAGCATACCAAAGGAACCACACCTCCCAAGCAATCACCAAAAGAAACAGAGCAATAAAAGGATCTTGCTATAATCCTTCATTCCCCTGCTTCTAGCACCTTTCAAAAGAAGAAGAAGCACAAGAAAGGAATCAAACTAGTAACACTTGATGAGATAATAGACATACCCAACTGTGATCCAAGGACACTGGATCCAGAGTCATCAAAGTATGGAGAACTATGCAAAAGGAAATAAATACAAGACAAGCTAAAAAAGGAGCACAAGAATACATAGGTACTGGTTACAACCAAGGAAATCCTATTACAAATAGTACCAGACACACAGATTGATACAACTGCACCCATCATTGATCAACTAGAATTTCTAACCAAGGAAATCACCACTCAAAATGTGGATTCTGAGAAGGTCATAAAGGAATGAGCAGAAGAGAAGTACCAATATAAGCTCACCAAGAAAATCAGCCAAGAAGTGGTAGAAAATAAGGTGAAACTTTCTAAACTAGTTACTAAATTAGAACCAGTTATATCAGAAGTAGTTAACTTAGTTCAAAATTTGTGCACTCTAGAGCACTTCACTACAGAGCATAGTGAAAAGATAGCTAAGATATATGTAGATCTGAAATCTAGTGTACAAAGTTTATCAACCGAGACAAATGCATTCCAATTGCATTATGAGAATATTATTGAATCTAAATGTTTGAGACTTGAAATTAAAAAGGCTGAAAGAAAAATCAGAGATGATGTAACCAAGCTCCAAGCTATGTTACTACCAAATCTCACATTGCTGTTACAACACATGACTTTGGAAAAGACTTTAATTTCCACCCCAGAGATGTCAGTCACAAAGAGTATATATGACATGCACGCTAGAATAACTTTGGAGCACATGGCCCTCGAGTACCTCAAGGAAAAATGGGACAAACTAATGGCAACCATACAACAATTCTATTCACACATATTTGAAAAGCTGTATGTACTACATCTTTGTCATTATTTTCAAAAAAGGGGGAAAACATCTGTACATACAAAGGGGGGAAAATGTACCAATGCACACATGTATATACATTTCAAAAGGGAAAATAAAAAAAGGAAAACATGTACATATATTGTATCAGAAACATTGTACCGAGGCATGCAAATAGGGGGAGTCATTGAAAAGGTAAAATACTTGGTGTATATACTACACATATTAGTTTTTGATACTAATGCCAAAGGAGGAGATTGATAATCCTTATAGGATCAGAAGTTGTCATTAGTATAATAAGAAAATAGTTTTGGACCGTCGGTCACATGATCACCAAGAGACAGTTTACAGTAAAACCTGAGAGGCAGTTTACAGTGTAAACCAAGCACAACAGTTCATAGAGTAAACCGAGCAGACTAGTTTATAGAGACTTCACCGAGCATAGTTTATAGAGACATCACCAAATACCAGTCTACTGAGAGACAGTTTTATTCCCAAGAAAAGTGGATCTCAAAATACACGTCAGCTAAAGCACTTTAATCTTTAAATTAGCTTTATGCTTAGCTAGACAACCATTTATTGCGGATCAATAAAAGTGTAAATGATGAATTTAATCAATTTAACTGATTGTATTCATGCAAACTAAGAGATCAAGGTCAAGTTGTAAACCTTTGATCATAGAGTTTTATTTGAAAATCGCGAAACCTAATTAGGTCAAAATCTTATATATATAGATGTAGTAATCAATCAAGATGATGATTGTAGCTACAAAAGGACATCTATGGACTAGACAAAGAGTTTCATGCAGAAGGACAGTTAAAGAAGAATTCAGTTATGAAGAACTACATTCAAGGATACTGAGCATAATAGAGGTATTATCCATCACAATAGGTGATATAAAATTTTGTGAACTTAATGGATATGCAATCAACAATTCAATATTGCAAGCTATCAGGTCATCTATATTTTTGTCTACTCTCTAATAATTGTAGCAAACAAAAAAAATCGTTCAAGAAGGTGGACTTAATATTCTTATTATAAATCTCTTAACCGAGTGCACACATACATTGTGTTGCTGAAATCTCTTAATCGAGTAGAATTAACAAGTCTAACATGATACTCCTAACATGGTAAGATCATCAGAAGTGATAACACATTGTAGCCTTAACTGACACCTTCCATTCTGAAGATAGTGAAGCTTTGTGGGTTTCATCCCCACCACATTCTTTACCTTCTAACAGGGTTTTTCTGTGTTATGAATTCTTGTGTCATGTGTAAATGAGTTTCATGAATGTTTCCAAGTTTGTTTACATGCACTTACATTTATGTTATGATATTACATGCTTGAAGTAGAAAAGCTACAATGGTCGGTTATGCAAGAAATGTTTAACTAAGGCTTAAAGTGTAAAAGTTTTTAAGGGTACTAATTCACCCCTCCCCTCTCAATACACACCCTTCCATTATTCTAATATTAACTGATAATGTTTATCATCACATCTGCAACTCATTTGAATATCAACAAATAACTTTAAACATACAATCAGTTGTAGTTCATCACTGAGACCTACTGAGCCTATTTTAGAAAAGTATGTGAGAAGGCACCAATCCCCGAGTAAGATTATTGGAAATAAAGATGCTGGAGTGATGACAAGAAGCAAGGTAAGAGACAATACAAGTTTGATATCTATATTTGAGCCAAAGAAAGTTAAATAATCACTAGATAATGAATATTGGATGAAAGAAATGAAAGAAGAGTTTGATCAAAATGAGAAAAAAAGTACATGGACTTTAGTACCTAGGTCAAAGGATAAAAATCTTATTGGTACTAAATGGATTTTCAGAAACAAATTGAATGAAAATGGAGAAGTTATCACAAATAAAGAAAGATTGGTTTGCAAAGGTTATGCACAAGAAGAAGGTATTGATTATGGAGAGACTTTTTCACCCATTTCTAGATTAGAAGGAGTTAGAATAATTCTAGCTTATGTAGGTTACAAAGGCTTCAAATTTTATTAAATGGATGTCAAGTCTGCATTTCTGAATGGAATACTTGAAGAAGAAGTTTACATTGAGAAACCTGAAGGATTCATTGAGAACACTAATAAGAACAAGGTATGTAAGTTACATAAAGCTTTATATGGTTTGAAGCAAGCACCCCGAGCATGGTATGCGAGATTGCACTCTTATCTAATCAAAATAGGATTTCAAAGAACAAGTGATAAGAATAATGTTTACTTGAAGTATGACAGTGACAAAAAGGTTTTGATTGCTGAAATTTTTGTTGATGATATTATTTTTGGAGGCAATGGCACCTTATTTAAGGCATTTTCTGATGAAATGAGAAAAGATTTTGAAATGTAAATGATTGGAGAGATTAATTTATTTCTAGATCTACAGATACAATAAGTTGCAAAAGGGATCTATATTACACAAGCTAAGTATATCAAAGAGATCCTCAAAAATTTTGGTATGGAAGATTCCAAGCTTGTTGGAACACCTATGGTTATTGGTTGTAAATTATCAAAAGAGAATGAGACACCAGAGGTGGATAATACTTTTTACCAATCCATGTTTGGTAAATTGCAGTATTTTGTTCACAACAGACCTGATATAACACATGCTGTTGGGATTCTTGCAAGATTTTCTTCTAATACTAAGGAAACACATATGTCTACAGTAAAAAGCATTTTTAGATATGTGAAAGGCACAAAAGATTTTGGTTTACTGTACAAGAAAGGAGGTACTTTTGATCTGCAAGTCTACATTGATGTAGATGGGGCTGGAAACATAGATGACAGGAAAAGTACTAGTGGAGGAGCATTCTTTCTAGGTGAAAGGTTAGTCACATGGCTAAGAAAGAAGTAGAGTTGCATTTTACAGTCTACTGCCAAGGCATAATATGTTGCTGCTGCCATGAATTGTGCAAATATAGTATGGATTAAAGAACTCGGTTATGAATTAAAAGACCAAACACATTTCTATCAAGTATCACTAATTGAGAGAACAAGTTCTAGAGAAAAATGTGATATTGGAGTATGTCAATTCAAAGGAACAACTCGCTAATATTTTTACTAAGCCACTACCAAAAGATGATTTTGAGTATCTCAGAGGTAAATTAGGGGTTCTTCTCCTATCCAATATTCACTAAGAAGCATGAGGCATGCTGTATCAATTCTATACTTTATTAGAATATCTATTATTGAAATCATGTTAGTATGACACACTTTAGGAGATTCCCGAAGTTGTGAGATTTTTGTATGTAAATAATTATTAGTACATGTTAGGTATAATCCACTACTGAAACAAGTTTTCAAGAGTATGACTTTTTGACATTGTTGTTAAAGAGGGAGAGAATGAATTGATGATATTTATCCATAAGGGAGATATTGATGAAAGAGGAAGAGAATGAGTTGCTACTATTTACTCATGAAGGAGAATCAAAATGTACGATTGCAGAATCTTAATATTTATCCAAGAGGGCAATTCAGTTTGAGAGATTAGAGATCAAAGTAGAAATAGAACTATCAACTCAAAGGGAGTAATGACAGAGGTTAATAGTATTGAGAGTTTCCATCATCAATTTCTATAGTAACACTATAGTGTTTCCATCAATGCCAAAGAGGGAGATTGTTAATCAACTGATGGAGATGGTGAAGACTGAGTGATATTGAGTATACATGGTTGTAGAAATAGTTGGATCAGTTGTTGTTTTATTATTGATGTCAAGCAATTGATTATTGATTTATAGAGTTACCATATCATAAGAAGGAGAAGTTTAATGAGTGAAAAATATAGATTAGACAATGATGAAGTAATGTTGATATTGTTTTTTTCTACTATATATTTGATTTTATCAAGTCAGTACATTTGATTGATTAAGTTAGAGATTAAAAAGAGTTAAGTTATGACTGAAAAGAGTTACTCTATCGATGACAAAGTCATTTGGTATAGAGTTGTGTTAGTCGATTTTAGTTACCAAGCATTGAGTAGTGAATGAAGATAGTTACCATGTTGCAAAGCAAGTTTACCAAGTACATGGTATTGATTGTAAATAATGATAAGATCAAAATTAATAAGAAGCTATTATGAGATGGATGTTGATAAAGATTATAGGAAGTTTGTTAGAATATCTATGAACGTGAAAATTCAATGAGAAGATCTAAGGCAAAGATTAAGCGGTTAAACCTGATTGTTTGAGTTCTAAGAAAATTTCAAGTTACTAGGTAAAAGTAAAATGGTTTACCAAGCCGATGTTTGTGAAGAAGATGATCGGACGGCTAAAAGTGAATAATGGAAAACCTAATCAAGGAGATTAAGAGACAAAAATTTTTCTATATAAAGGAAGAGAACTAATGGGAATGGATGATGCTGGCGAGTTGAATTGAGAAGCAAAAGAATATGGAGAACAAAAGTTATCGAGCATAGAAGAGAAGCAGAAAGAGAAGAATCTACAGTCTAGAGCAGAGACAAATGGAGTATGTGATGCCAGTATTCATGTGAGCATAAAGGATCTAACCCAAGAAAAGGTAGTTACTATATTTACAGATCAAAGTTTTTCTATTGCTTATTAGCATTTGTAATAGAGAAAAATCTCTTAACCGAGTGGATTTAACAATCCTATTTGTAAATCTTAGAAGTAGGTGACATTCCAAAAGAGTGCTTAAAGACCTCTAACAAGGCCACTACTAACAGGGTGAAGATCTTAACAAATGTGAGGTAAATCTCTTAATAGGGTCATAAAAAATGTGTTTGTAATCTTTAACATGGTAAGTTCTTAACCTAGCATAATTAAGAAGGGTACATTTTTATTGTGGGTCACAATTCCCATAGAGGTTTTTCCCTATTGGGTTTCCTCATTAAATTTAGTGTTAACTGAGTTTGAATGATTGATTTTCATATTATGAGATGTATGCTTGTTTAAGTTATTAAGTTATTTGGTGAATTGGTTATTATTGTATTTAGTTCTACTAAGTGAATCAATGAGCTAAGTTTTAAGTATTTAAATTTGATTTTGTCTGAGTCACCCCCCTCTCAGTGGACCAACAGTCTACCTTCTTAAATTCAATCATAAACTTTAAAATCTCATTGAACTACATAAAGAGTCTATCGCAAGCTATTTTAGGATGAGAAAAACATTTTAAGATAAAAATGTATATGCTTATTGGGAAAAATTGACAAAGCATGTAGCTAAACTCAGATTGGAAGTTTAAATTTTTTTTCGTCTATACAGATAACAAACATATTAACAAATACCTATATGTTTTTTTGTAGCATTAAGTAGAGGCAGAGGGTTGAGGCTACTAATAGAAATAGGATAAGGAGTCTATGTTGAACCATAAAATTAATGCATCTCCTAAGTATGAGAGAATAACAATCTTTTATTATAAACGTTAATTAATTATGACAACCTAACTCTAAATTTGAAGAGCTCTTAAGAAAAAAAATGGAAGATAACTTGCAACTAATTTTATTTTAAGATGATCAAATTACATATTTTAGGGAATATGGTCATGCAAGAGTTCACTCAAACTAATCGATTAAGATAATGTTCAAATATCTTATTATTTAGCCATCTTGAGATAAATAAAATCATCAAGCTTCATGAAGGAACACATTAACTCTTATAAGGAGTAGTTTGTTCTATTCATTTTGAAGAACCATAATATCATGGAATATAATAGTAGCACACTCAAAGCCATTCTACATATGGTCTATCACATACTTTGTGAAAATATGGCGATGCATGGATTTGACTTGTAATCTAGAAAATTCATTTAATAAACTTTGTAGCACACTCAAAGCCATTCTACATATGGTCTATCACATACTTTGTGAAAATATGGCGATGCATGGATCTGACTTGTAATCTAGAAAATT
>MU224708.1:162897-174199 GCA_018584345.1 Thuja plicata
AAACTTTGTAGCACACTCAAAGCCATTCTACATATGGTCTATCACATACTTTGTGAAAATATGGCGATGCATGGATCTGACTTGTAATCTAGAAAATTCATTTAATAAACTTTGTAGCACACTCAAAACCATTCTACATATGGTCTATCACATACTTTGTGAAAATATGGCGATGCATGGATCTGACTTGTAATCTAGAAAATTCATTTAATAAACTTTGTTCTTATGTGACCCAATTTAACTCCATCTTTAATATATTATAATTTGTAAGTACTGGTGATATTGAATAGTAAACCAAGAAGAGAATATCATCCAAGGCTCTTCCTCTCCTAAGTCAATGCCCTTGATTAGAATAGCTTTACAATCACAATGTCATATGCCCATCTAATCGACAATAAATCCATATGAAACTAACCGTGCAACGACTAGTGTTTGAAGATGGAAGATGATAAAAAATATGAACCAATGACAATATAAATAGTGATCACTCCCGATCATAATTAAACTAGATATTAATCTTAAGTTATCCATACCAATTATTTATTGATTAATTATCATTAAGTTACATTAATAAAAATGAAGATTTACTGCTGTAGTTTTTTTTCAAAATGTTGTCTCTCGCTTGTTCAATGACGCTCACTCCCGCTTTTGGTTTATGGATTCCTAGTGCGTCTGGAATTTTTGGGTCTGATGCTTTGGCTATTGTTGGGATGGTCGGGGTGGTGCCTTCTCTGGCTGCTTGACCGTCTTCCGATCCTATTCTTCCGCTGTGACTGGGTTTGACACATGGGTGTTTTTGAATCCTACTGCTGCTGCTGTTTCGTCTGCCCCTATCCTAGGGTCTATGGATGTTGGGACTTCTGTCCCATGTGTTGTTAGTTTTCCTCCTTTTGATGCTGATGGGGTTCCTCCCCTATCTCTGTTGTTGGTGGTAAGAGCTAAACTCGGGCTGCTAAGTCTGCTCCTAAGGTAAAAGATTGTCCCATTTTGTATGCTAAGACTTTCCCTGTGATAGTTTGTGGTCCAGAAGTGGTGAAAAATGTTGGTTTCTACAAACAATGTGGTCTGGTTTGTAGGTTTTCTAGTTTCTAGCCTTTGCTTCCGAATCTGCACTGTTGGGTCTCGAAGTCTTGGAAACTAGTTGTCTCTAGTAATATTGATCTCTTTCCTTTTGCAAAAGGTTTTCTCATTTCTATTTTTTATTTTGAGGAGGAACATGATTTTATTTTGAGAAGGTTGTGGTTGTAGGGGAATCAATCCCTCTCTGCCAAACCGTGGGCTATCTCTTTTAACCCTCTCACTGAACTGCTCAATGTGCGTCTTGTGTGGGTTCATCTCTCAAATATTCCTGTTCATTTTTGGGAGAATTGTTACTTTGAGGCCATAGGAAATTCTATTGGCCATTTTTAAAGGTGGATGAGGCTATGACTAAGGTTCTTCATTCTACTTATTGATGCAGGAGCACCAAGGTCAAGAACCAAAGAGAAGAGGAGACTAGGGTCACTGAATAGATCCTAGGGGGAATGCAGGATGAACATGACCTTGAAAGGTCACTAGAATTGTAATAAGACCAATGATGGTCATTTAATGATGTTTGTAATGTTTTGTTGATCTAGAAGGGTTTAAGGCTTTAAAAGTTAGGATAGGGGTCCTAAAAGCCTTCTGAGGTAAATATAGATGCATAAAGATAGATAGTTGTCTATTTGACAACTATGTTGTCAACTAGACAACAATATAAACAATAAACTAATATGCAACGGTCATATAACTAACTGCAAATGGTTGGACAAAGAAGTTGTAACTGTAAAACGTCTTGGGCAAGGTTATTTGCATGAGAGAGAGAGAGAGAGAGAGAGAGAGAGAGAGAGAGAGGAGTTGTAGGGGACTTGGGATAAGTGTTTGTGGACAAAGAAACACATGTAATGAAGTTTCAGATCAATAAACTCCAATTCTCTGCAACATGCTTATTTTCTGCCCGTGAGGACACAGTCTGTGTTTTGGTGTGCAAACAATTATTGTTTTTAAGAATCCATGATTGTATAAGGCTCTCCCAATTTCTATTTTGAATGTGTCTTATGGGAGAATCCTATCCTTGGAACATATGTAACCATATGTGTTTGTATGCAGGGATATGCAAGGGGGTGGAAGATAGAGCTCTCTAATTGAGACAAAGTGTTGTTGCTTGGTCATTGAAGGGATCAACACTGTTTCTCGGTTGCCATGTTGGACGAGGAGCGTATTCATTGAAGGGATTGGCACTGGTGCTCGGTTTTAGTGTTGACTGAGGGGCTAGGTCGTTGAAGAGGAGATCGGTTGTTGAAGAACTTGGAAAACTTGTTGAAGACACTGATATATTTGAGGGACATTTGTGAAATTTACAAAGATGTAGAGCCTATGATGGCATAAGGCATTGTGTGCACTCTGATAGAGTATGGTGTGGCTTGGATCAAGGAGAATGATCCTAGGGAAGAAGTCAGTTTGGTGTTGTAAGAACACTTGTAAAGTCCCCCATGAAACTGCAGTTTTGAAGTCCACCTAGGGCCTCTGCATCAGGTGGTATAAGAGATTAGGAGCATCCTAGGTTGAGCGGTGGAAGATCTTTTTAGGATTTTGAATATTGAAGGTCCTTTGCTGATGCTTAGAGTTGAATTATCCTCTGAGAGTGTTCCAAAGTGGTGTCTTGAAATATGAAGAATCCTAGATTGATGTGCAAGGATGACAATGACCAGAAGTGAAAGGGAGTTAACCAAGTTGCTGAAAGAGTTCATGCAAGATGAAAAGAAGATAAGAGAGGAAGTAGAAAGAAAGAAGAAGGAAGAAGAAGCAAGGAAGAAAGAATGGATGAGGCAAGAAGAATTGAGAAGCCTAAGAATGGGTTTGGAAGAGCAGGAAGAGAAGTGGATAAGAGTTCATGAGCTACGAAGAAAGAAGAGGAAAGAAAAGATGAAATCCTTAGAAGAAGGTGAAGCAAGATTGAAGAAGCTAGAAAGGATGCTTAAGAATGCTGCAAGTTGGCACTTAAAGTTGAAGAGGAAGATGAGATGGACTATTCAGAGACTAGTTGCAGAAAAAAGGAAGAAGACATAGGTTGAAGAAGAAGAGGGTACTAGGAAGGGTACTCCTAATGCACCTATGATGAAGGGTGTAAAGACTTATGATGAAGTTTTGGTTGATGCTAGAGGAGACAACATAGAGACAAGTATAGATAAGATTGAGGTTGAGGAGCCTGATTTGTGGGAGAGATTCGTTGCAGTAGTGGAAGAATGGCAGAGTTATGGAGGAGTTTTGGAGGCACAAGAGGGAGAAGCCTTCAAAGAAGAGTAAAAATTTGTAGAGATGGGCCATGAGGAGGCTCAAAAGATGAAAATTTTTCTCCTAGCATGGACATGGCATAAGGTGAATCAAAGATCAAGGTTGGTCTGATAGTGAGTGCGAAGATGAAACACAAGCATGTAGTGTTTACATTGATGAAGGAGAGAAAGCCAAAGTGAAAGATGAAGATGCATGGATGAAGGATGACATGGTTCCTGGAGGACCTATATTTTCCAAAGGTAAAGATGAAGGCCTGAATTTTTTTGATCATTTTGTATAAGATCAAATATGTAAGCCATGGATGGCATCAAGCCTATAAATGTCAAAACAAATTAGGCCATCATCTTTGAGGACCTTGATGTTTGGAGGACCTTGACGTTTGACTGCAACATTTGTTTTCCATGGAGGACCTTGATGTTTGTAATGTTTTTTTAATCATTTTGTATAAGATCAAATATGTAAGCCATGGATGGCATCAAGTCTATAAAGGCTTATGTAAGGGTTAGTGTGGGTTTTAGAAGGGTTTAAGGCTTTAAAAGTTAGGATATGGGTCCTAAAAGCCTTCTGAGGTAAATATGGATGCATACAGATAGAGAGTTGTCGAGTTGAAAACTATTTTGTCAACTAGAAAAAAATATAAATAATAAACTAATATGTAACGATTATATAACTGACTACAAATGGTTGGACAAAGAAGTTGTAACTGTAAATCATCTTGGGCAAGGTTATTTGCATGAGTTTGAGAGAGAGAGACAAAAGATTTCTCAAGAGAGAGAGGAGTTTTAGGAGAGTCAAGATAAGTGTTTGTGGTCGAAGAAACACATGTAATGAAGTTTCAAATCAATAAAATTTAATTCTATGCAACTTGCTTGTATTCTTCCCGCGAGGATACCGTCTGTGTTTTGGTGTGCAAACAGTTATTGTTTTGAAGACTCCATCATTTCATAAGGCTCTCCTACTTTATGTGTTGAATGTATCTTTTGGGAGAAGCCTATCCTTGTAACATATGTATCCATATGTGTTTATATGCAGTGATATGCAGGGGGTGGAAGACAGAGGTCTCTAATTGAGACAAAGTGTTGTTGCTCGGTTGTTGAAGGGATCAACACTGTTGCTCGGTTGCCATGTTGGACAAGGAGCTCAGTCATTGAAGGGCTTGGTACTAGTACTCTGTTGTAGTGTTGGTCGAGGGGCTGGATCATTGAAGAGGAGCTCGATTGCTGAATAACTCAACAAGTTTGTTGAAGCCACTGATGTATTTGAAGGACATTTGTGATATTTACAAAGATATAGAGGCTATGGTGGCATAAGGAATTGTGTGCACTTTGATAGAGTATGGTGTGTCTTGGAACTAGGAGAATGATCCTAGGGAAGAATTCAGTTCTATGTTGTAAGAACACTTGTGAAGTCCCTCATGAAACTGCAATTTTTCAAAGTCCACCTAGGGCCTCTGCATCACTTGTGCTCACATTCTAATTGACCTTGACATATCCAAATATTATGGGTGATGTGGTTCTCATAGTTTAGGATAGGCCATGGAACCAATTGCTATATTTTGAGGGATTCCCCTTTAGATGTAGCCAATTCTTCTCTACTGGTCATTTGGCCACTGACCGTTCTCTTTCGTGATGTAAGGGTGCAACTACTTGGTGGAAGGATGAAAATGATAGGAATTTGATTATCCTATCCAATGATGAATCTCCTTAGGTTGATGTTCCCCCCATGGGTGATGCTCCTCCTTATCTAACTTCCTCCCTCCCCATGGATTCGCTTCTAGTTTCTGGTTATGACCTCTTTGGTGATGCTGTATTTGCTTCTACTCCTAGTCTCTCTGGTGGCATTTACTCTTCTCCATCTTCTACTTCTCCTGATCTGCTCTTGTCTATGGATGTTGTCTCACAACATTGTCATCATCTTCATCCTATTGAAGATGTCAATTACCTCTCTCTAGGGCTCCCACCTTCTTGTGTTGGGGATCTTGCTGATAATATTGCTTGGACAGTTGTTCACCAATAAAGGAAGTCTCAATATTCTATCTCTCACCCTTCTTCCTTCATTGTGGGTAAGTCACCTACTCATACTTGATATGAGTCACTATCTATGCTTCTAGTCTATTGTCAATGGTATTCTCTTGACCTTGTTGTAATTTTATTTGTCGCCTTCAGGATTTGGTTGTGAATGGGTAAGTACCCTTGTTCTGCTACTTTTTAATGTAAAATATAATGAAGATTTACTATAGTGAGTGCAAGAGGGATAGTACCTGGGCCAAAGGCACTCCCAAACACCAAACCTACATGTAAAATCACAACACGGAAGCTCAAACATAGGGAAGGAGAGAAGGAATATAAAAACTTATATTATTTCATCAATATTCATACATGCCGAACTGTAAGGCCTTCCTAATTATGACCAAATACATTCAAATCTATTATAGAACATTCCTCATATATGCAAGATCCACAATCTCTCTATTTGTTCTACTTCCAAACTTCTACCAACCATCTTACCAACCATGCTACCTAAACCTACAAACAAAACATTACATTTATACAAGAGGCTACCAAAAGGGTTGGCCCAAAAGATCCTAAAGATCTAGCCTAGGACATAGGAACAACCCAAATTTAGGTCCACACATTCCCCAATTAGATATCTCAAATTAATACCGTGACCAAAATTAAATTCACATGTCATCCCAAAGTGTTTGAGATTTGTTTTTGTGCAGTTGATTGATTGTATGTTTGTCATTGATGACAACATATAATATACAGCAACATTCTATATGAACTTATTAGAATAGTGTTATCCAACCTTGCGTGGTTAGATACATGTTGTAGACATGCCTTGGTTACTATATTCATACATACAGGTCCAGATATGATGTTTCAGTCAAGTTGTGTAATTCTGTTATTGGCAGTTACAATTTTGGAAGAGTATCTGTTCAGAGCCGACGTATTTAACATATTTCTTGAGTTGCGCCTATCTTCAGGATATGCATGTGTATATTCATGATTAGTTATGAGTTTATGATAGTTATCTAAAGGTGCCAACCGTGTTTCAAGAAGATTGCAAAGTTTGAGTTAATTTGGTGAAGCCGACTTAGTGAAGCGTCACGTCTATTCAGTTTATATATGCGTGGTTGTAATTATGCTTGCGTGACTAGTAAATCCGACAAGGATGTTATGAAGAGTTGTCTTATAGGTCCGATGATCTCATACTTTGAGGAAGATACTTATAGCAAGTCATTTGTGATACGCCAAGTGTGAATGATACAAAAAGAGAAAGAAAATGTACAGAGCAGAATATCAGTTGTGGTTCATTCATCAATAGTCTATGTGAAGAAGAAGTAGAAGATTACAATACATTGGAACTGATCAAGATAGTAGGTCTACTCTACAGTTCATCATCAGATATAGTGCATATCTGTTCTACAGAAGGTTGTAGCCTTGACCATTGAAGCAGTGAGCTTTTGGACAGTGAGTCCTCACCCCTAGTTGGGTTATTTGTAAAAGACTCCTAATAGGGTCAGACCCTTAACCATGTCACTATACTTATTGCATTGTAAAGTACAACTCCTAATAGGGTTGAAATATCTTCTAACAAGGATTACTATAAACAAGTATAGTTCATTGTGGGTGCTAATTACCACCAGGGTTTTTACCATTTGGTTTCCCCGTAATCAAATTGTGTGTTGTGTACTGTGTTATCTAAATGTGCATTTAATCTATTATATTCTAAAGTTAAAGAATTAAAGTTACTGATAACTGATTAACCCCCCCCCCTCTCAGTTATCCTTTGGGACTATTCTAACTCAAAGATCCAACAAAAGAAAATACACTCGGTGATATAGGAAACAGGAAACTACCGAGCCACTAAGATCATTCGGTGAAACCAAGCCAATAATAGTAACTGAGTCTAACAATGAACCGAGCCTTCAACTGAGAAATCTAGAAAATTTATCAAGTAGTTTACCAAAGGTCTCTAACAAGTTTTTGAGCTAAAAAAAGAAACATATTTGGTTGACACAAGATTGCCATAAATCAAAGATACTCCTGTATCAGACACCTGGGGTTGAAAGAAATGATTCTCTAAATCATGAGTGAGGTACAACTTGAGCTGAATCCAATTCAGATTGAGAAATCCATGTAGATTCTTACATCAGTCTGTTCTTCCACTTTACCAAGTATTCCATGTAATCCTTTCCTCTTCTACTTCTGCCAACTCTTTGTTCCAAAATATGCTCAACTTCTTATATCTATTTCTTAGGATAATCACTTGAATTTTTCACTTCTTCATTAGGTTCATGATACTCATACAAATCTAAAATATTGAATATAGGTGATATGTCCATGTCATTAGGTAACTCTACTTCATAAGCATTTCCATTATCAAAATTTCTCAATATCTTGCAAGGACCAAATTTCTTCATCTTCAATTTATCATAGGTTCCAACAAGAAATTTTCCTTTCTTTAAATGAGCCATCACTTCATTGCCAACCTCAAAAATCTTATGTTTTCTTGATCTATCTACACTATCTTTGTATTTCCGATTACTTTGCTCTAACTTATGTTTCACTTCCTCATGCAATGAATTCATAAACTTATCAAATTCTTCCCCTTTAACAATCCTCTTCTCTTCTCTAGCAATATCTCTCAAGTCTGATATACCTCTTGGTTGTATGCTAGTAATAATATGAAAAGGTATCTTGCTAGTACTCCTATTCACTGAATTATTATATGAATTTTTTCTTGTGATAATATCAAATCTCAATTGCTCGATTTGTATCCAACTAATCATCTCAAAAGGTTACCCAAAATTATGTTTACAACCTCTATTTTCCACCAGTCAGTGGATGAAATGTATAACTATACTTCAACTCAGTGTCTAACTTCTTCCAAAGACTTTTCCAAAAATAGCCAACAAATTTACTGTCTCAGTCAGAGATGATACTCCTTGGTAAGCCATGCAATCTGAAAACATCCTTGAAGAAAAGATCTACTATATGAACTGCATATTATGTTGTCCTACATGCTATGAATTGTTTCATCTTGGAAAATCTATCCACAAAAACAAATATGGAATCATTACCTCTTGCTATCCTCGATAAGACAAGAACAAAATCCATGCTGATATCACTTCAAGGTTTCTCAGGAACATAAATCAGTGTATACAATCCAGTATTCTGACTTACTCCTGTTGAAACTTGACAAACTCCACAACTCTTCACAAATTTATGAACATCTTTCTACAACTGAGGCCAAAAATACCTTTCCTTAAGTAAACTCAATGTCTTATCAATGCCAAAATGTCCAGCCGAACCACTACTATGCTTCTCCTTTATCAAATTGGTTCTCATTGATCCTCTCGATATACATATATGAATTCCTTTGAATAAAATATCTTCTTGAATGAAATAGTCTTCAAACCTACTCAGTTGATCTAGAATAGGAGCTCTGCACATTCTCCACAACTCAAAAAAATCAGGGCCAGTTCATACAAATTCTTCATATCATCAAAATCAAGAACCTCAATTCTCATTTTAGTCAGCAAAGATATTCTTCTACTCACTACATTAGCAACTCGGTTGGATACTCCACTCTTATGCTTTATAAAAAATGTGAAATTCTATAAATAATCTACCCATTTCATATGTCTCTAATTCAACTTACCCTGATTACCCAAATATTGTAAAGCCTTATGATCAATATACAACGCAAATTCACTCGGTATCAAATAATGTCTCCATTTCTTCAGAGCTTGAACAATAGCATAAAACTCTTGATCATAAATAAAATATTTCCTTTCAACATCATTCAACTTCTCACTAAAGAAAGAAACAGGTTTACCTTCTTGACTCAACACAACTCCTATTGCACTGCCACTTGCATCACATTCAACTTGGAATACCTTATTGAAATCAAGTAAGGCTAACACAAGCAATTAAAAAAAATTTCGTTTCAAATTATCAAAACTCTTATTAGATCCACATGTCCACTTGAATTCTCTCTTATCTCCCCTCATTGTCTTAGTCATAGCATTGCAAATTGAATTGAAATTTTTGATAAATTTTTGGTAAAAAATTGCTAATCCATGAAATGATCTTACCTCACTGAAATTCTCAAGTGTAGGCCAATCAAGCATAACTTTAATCTTATTAGGGTCCATCTTCAAACCATAAGCCAAAATAAAAAAATCCTAAATACACAAGTTCTTCTTTCATGAAGGAACACTTTTTCAAGTTAATCAGTAACTTTTCCTCTTTCAATCTCTGCAATACCTATCTAATGTGAAACAAATGATCTTCTCTGGTTTTATTGAATATCAGAATGTCATCCAAGTACGCAATAAAAATTTTACCCAAGAATTTATTCAGAACCTCATTCATTAACCTCATAAAAGTACTCAGTGCACTAGTTAAACCAAAATGCATAACCAACCATTCATAGAAACCTTCTTTTGTCTTGAAACCAGTCTTCCATTCATCACCTTCTCTGATTCTGATTTGATGATATCCACTCTTCAAATAAATCTTTGTAAAATATTTTTCTCCACACAAACAATCCATTATATCATTCATTCTCAGTATAGGAAACTGATACTTAACTGTTATCATGTTTATAGCTCTTGAATTAGTACACATTTTCCATTCTCCATTCTTCTTAGGTGCCAACACAACTGGTACTACACATAGACTCAAAATTTCTCTAATCAAATGCTTCTGCAAGAACTCATGAACTTGTCAATTGAGTTCCTCATTCTCGATTGGTGTTAATCAGTGTGGTGCCTTATTTGACAAACTAGCTCTAGGAATTAGATCCATACAATGACTAATATTTATCATTAGTAGAAAACCATCAGGAACATTATCTAAAATTATCTCCTTGTACTCAGTGAGAAAATTCTCAACCTCTCCAGGGGCTTTATCTTTTGTTTTCTCACTCGGTTTGTTAGAAATAAAAGCATAACATACATCATTTCTCTTTAGATCCTTAATAAACTATCTACCTTCCATCAAACAAAATTTCACAAATATACATATATCACCAATAGATTCTTCAACCAAAGGTAGAAAGATTTTCCTCTTTCCATCATGTATAGCATGTCTATCACATTACCAAGGTCTACCCAAAAAAACATGACAAAAATCCATAGGCATAATATCACACAACACCTTATCATAATACTTTCCAATTTTCAGATTCACCAAACATTGTTCACTTATCATAAGTGTATGCTCATCCTTGATCCATGAAATCTGATAGGGCTTCGGGTGCTTCAATCTTTCAATCTAAAACTTTGTAACCATGTCCTCGGATGCTAGATTATCTGAACTTCCACTATCAATAATAAATTTCCAAACTTGGTATGCAACTCTGCATTTGGTCTTGAACAAACTCTTTCTTACCAGATATTTCTTATTATTTTCACTCCAAAATAGTCTTTTGACCATTAGGTTTCCTTCTTTCTCAGGTTCATTTAGTGAATATTCTTGCACCAAAGCATTTCTGCTACTACCGACCTTCTTTCTTGCATGTGTACATTCAAATGTTCTATGTCCCTCTTCTCCACATTGTAACAAGTTCCTTAGAATCCCCTTCTACCATATCCACCTTGGGAGTAATTACCTCTTCTTCTGAATGAACTTCCACCTTTCCACTCGGTCTTGCCTTTGTCTTGAGTTGTCTTTGCTTGATCAGATCTACTATTTTCACCATAAGATCTACCTCTTCCTCTCTGTCTTTTCTCATGTCTTTTATTCCACTTCTCCTCAGCTTTTAGGGAAAACTAATAATCCTCCTCAATAGTTTCCATCTTTACCAAACTGATCTCTTCTTGAATATAAATCCTTAATCCATTCAGGTATCTGTAGACACCCTAAAATGGACAGGCTTGCAACTTTACATTAAAAACACTAATTTTCATCTATTAATTAATGGTTTCTTAATCATTAATTAATCATCTATTTTCTTCTAAATTCATCTTTCTCAAATC
>MU224708.1:174591-211845 GCA_018584345.1 Thuja plicata
TATTGCTTGCGTTTCGATCATTTCGTTTAGTAGTTATTGCTTAATAGATTTGCATGCACTTGTGAACCTTGGCTATTAACCCCTGCCCTTGGAAAGCAGTGGGAAACCGGAGAGAGAGGCGTACAGTATCTTTCAATTCTTTCCACCTCATTTTCAACATGTCCATATTTGATATCTAACTTGTAAAATTCCTCACTGTAATCCTTCATAGAACTATCTTTCTACTTCAAGCTTTTCATTCTCCTCACTAGGTTAATATGATAATCACAAGGTATAACCTTTCCCTTTAACTTATTTATCATCTTATCCCATACCTTGATTTTGTCTTTACCTTTCTTCTTTCAGTCTAATTGTAGATTCTCCCACCACAAGGGTGCATGGCCTTTCAATTTTGTGCTCGCAATCTTCACCTTTTTCTCCTCTACTATGTTCTCATACTCAAATTATTTCTCCATCTCAGTTATCCATTCTATCAATTCATCTGAATCCATCTTTCCACTATACTCAGGAGGATTAAACTGTGGTGTGGACTTCAAACTTGTCAATGCTTGCATGAATATTTTGTCTCCTTGATGCAATATAGGTGCAGGTGAGGCTTCCTCCTCCACTTCCTCGGCTTCATCATCACTAACATCCTCAAAATGTATTCCTTGATGCTGGGCTATCTCAACAACTCCCAATCTAGAAACAATTTGTCTTAGCATATCAACTAATCCGGGATTTGCATATCAACTAATCCTAGATCTGCATTTGAAACCCTCTGCAATTGAAGGTTAGATTACAATATGATACCCCACAAAAAATAACTAACTAGGATTTACAAGAAGGAACCTCGGATCTAACCTATGATCTCATACCACTTGACACAAGAGGGATAATACCTGGGGCCAAAGGCACTTCGAAACACCAAACCTACTTGCATAATAAAAAATTAGAAGCTCAAATACAGGGAAGGAGAGAAGGAATACAAAAATTATATTATTTCATCAAACTTCATACATGCCACGCTGTAATGCCTTCTCGGTTATGGCCAAATATATTCAAATCTACTACATAATAGTCCTCATACATGTGAGATCCACAATCTCTTTATTTGTTCTACTTCCAAACTTCTACCAACCATCCTTCCAACCATCCTACCAACCATGCTACCTAAACCTAAAAATAGAATATTAAATTTATACAAGAGGCTGCCCAAAAGGCTGGTCCAAAGGATCCTAAAGATCTAGAATAGGAGAGAGAAACAACCTAAATTTAGGTCCACACATTTCCCAATGAGAGATCTCAAATTAATATCGTGACCAAAATTAAATGCACATGTTGACCCAAATATCCAAAAAAATAAAGCACACTCGGTGAGATAGGAAACAAGAAACTACCGAGCCACCGAGACCATTCGGTGAAACCAAGCCAAGAATAGTAACCAAGTCCGACGGTGAATCGAGCCTTCGATGGAGAACTCCAAAAAAGTTACCGATCAGTTTACGAAAAGTCTCCAACAAGTTACCGAGATAAAAACAAAATATATTTTTGGTTGAAACAGGATTTCCATGAACCCAAGATGCTCTTGCATCATTTTTTGATGTTAAGGAAAAATTCAATTTAATTGTAAAGTATCATAATGTTTTAGAATAGCCGATTTATATTTTTTATGGTAAGGAATAATTGGGGAAGAGACATGTCTCTCACCCTCAATGAATGCAACTGTTCAAGTTTTCCTAAGATATATATTAAGGGTTGATACCATTCCCACAGGGATCATCAATTAAGAAAAATAGAATAGACAAAAATCAACATCATTAATAGTTAGCGATAAAACCAAGAAATAAAGAGAATCTGAGTACTAATAACAAGCATCAAACAAGTGAAGAGAAATCCTAAGTTTCTCAATGGTAAGCACAAAAACAAAAGATCTTCAATAGTCAAAGTAAAAAATAAAGGAGATTGACCATTCAGACATAACCAATCGATATCCTTCTAAACATAGTGGTATGTTATACATATATATCTATCTCTATAATCATTCATGTGCTAAATATGACAACACACTAACAAATAAGTTGAATATAATTACTTCACATTGGTCACTAAATCTGATATAAACATATCAAATGTAGATATGGAAATTTGTAATATGTTACATTGATTATGTTATCTACATATTATATCTATGTTGGACTGTTTATGCATTGAATATAATTGCATTATACAAATAGCTGCATACAATCACCTTAAAGAAGATCTATATCAATTACAAATGGATATCAAGCTTCATATACTTTATTTTCAATATATATTTATATGATGTAAAGGAATATTTGTCAATATTATTATCAACATCATCTCTCTATAATAATTAACCATATAGGATGGAAAGTAATTGAAATAAGGGGGAACAGTGAGGCCTCACTAGGTACACTACCTCATGAAGCATGAGGCTAAGAGGGAGTAGAGATTCCACTCTTAGGCTTAGGGTTATGTTAATGGAAATCTATTTTAATCATTCTACCAACTCATGTGGGGAAATTATTATGATAGCTAAGGAAAGGATCCTTTACTATATGAGGTGATTAAGATAGAGTGATGGAGGGGAACAATGTAAAGGTTCTTCTAGGTATGAAAAAACCATAGGTATGAAAAAACCATGAATCATGGGGAAAAAGGGGATATATTTTCCACTCTAGGGTCTAGGGAAGAGATAATGAGGGCACCTCATCATTTATTTATTATCTCATTCCTCATTATGGTTCAGGCCATGAGACTTAAGTGTTATAAGTATGGTTCTTCCATAATCTTAAATATCTATTATATCGTTACTTAATCTCTAGCTTAGGATTGTATATCTCTTTGTATTATCAATTTTTAAAGCTTAAGGTAGATTATATTACATTAACAATATAGTTAGTTTGTATATATATGCACTTGTTTCGTATTTGGTGATTGTAGGGCTTATATTCAAATCACAATGGATGAAATATGTTACGTGGTAAGAAATCTCTCTAAGCCTAGTTATTACATAGTATTTTTTGTTAGACATATTAAGGTGTTTTTGGCATTGTTGTCATTGATGTCAAACCCTTCATATCGATTACTTGGTGGTACTAGTTGGTTGATTGCAGTGTTGGTTGTATGTCTGTAGCTATCAGTCAGACATCAAGGTTTTGGTTATGCATGCATAATTTTTTTTGTAAATGCAGTTTTGGTGTATGGTATCCAGTGTACTTATTCCTATTATTGGAATTCATCTCTTCTAGTACATCTGTACATTTCAGTGGTTATAGTTTCTATGGGTACTTGAGTTCTTCTAGGTGTTCTTGCTACCTATACATTCTTGCAGTTTATCATAAGTTTTGGTATAGTGATCATATCTCGTTCTGGACATGTTTCATCTAGTTTCATCTATCAGTTTGTTCATAAGTTTTGTTGATTAAGACATGATCCTAGTTATTGTGCTCCATCGGTTCCATAATTTACCTGTCTTCGATTACTGTTTTATGTAATGTGCATATATTAAGGGAAACCTATATTTAGGTCATATGGTAATGTGGTATAAAGATTTCTTATGTATGACCTATATTTAGGTTCAGTGGTAGCATGTTAAATATAATTGTAATATATTTTGTATTGAATCTGACATGCTTTTGTGGCTTGGTCAAAATATGCAATTATCTTATCATATGTATACATAAATAGATACATCTCATTATATTCAAGAGAGTGTGTGATGAAAAGGCTAGTGGTAAGTAACCTCCACTAGACTCGACACCTTGAACTCATCCACTTCTACACACTCAACCATTCAATCATGCTTCAAGCTCCATGCTATGCACCCTTCATTCACTATGCTTATGCAACCACAACCATCAACTATACTCTTAATGGTGATCCAAACTCCTCTAAGGACCCCAAAACACTCACATCATCTACTTACCAACACCTAGACCCATTCTTGTGACCATTCTATCACCTTTGACCAAACTGTCCATTCATGCACTGTCCTACCAGCGAGAAAATTGCACTTTTATCCAAAATTTCCCAAAGGACTCCCCAAAAAAATGATGGATCCGAATAGATTTTTTCAAGTTACAACATATATGTTGAAACCAAGTGCACTTGTTTCATACCAACTCCCTCTAAAACTGTTGTCTCAGTTATCATCCCTAGGCCTAATAGCTCCAAATTACAAAGCAAATTTATCATGGTTGTATCCCCTGACTTTCCCGCTTACTACAATCTCTAAAAATGAAGTAAAACCAATGATTTTAATGGTCTTAGGTCCCCAAACACCTTGCAAGTAGGGAAACTCCAATACCCTCCTTAAAATGGCTTAAAAACTAGGGCCTTCTTGAAAACACCCAAAAACTCACTTCCAAAACTCACCTTGTTGTATTCACCATGCATTGGTTATATAATTATTCTGTTTCAAATAAAATTATACCCTCCTTAAGCCAGATATGCTGCTGCTACACTTATGGTATCAATTTCACACCCTTTTCCCACTCTTCCTCATGGTGTACACCCACTAAATCCACTTCTCCTACATCCAAATGGTTAATAACATTATACATATGTTAAATAGGGTCCATTAAATGAGAAACAACAATTACATTCATTGAATGGCCCATTACATCATTAAAAAGACTAATATAGAGTTATTCCAATGCTCCAAAATGACCACCTACTACAACTTTTTAAATCTGAAACAAAATAGACTATAAGAACATTAAAAATAGATATAAAATGATGTTATTACATCCTTATTTCATACACAATCCATTTCCAAGTTTAGATCAATCAACCAAGCACCTATAACAACAAGATTTTGCAAGAAAAACTTGATTTTTTTTATTGAATTTTCCAATCTGTCTATACAGTCCGTACAATGCATAATTTCTCATCATTCCAAGGCATATATATCCTTCCTAAAAATTCCATAACTGATCCAAATCGGTTAGAAATCCTAACAACACAACTAAACTCATTTTATGATTTTCCTTCCTTTGGTAACTAGCCGTTATTTTCAAATTTTTGAATTTGCAAAACTTATTAAATATAACTCCTAAGGCTCTATAAATTTGGATTTGATTATTTTATGATCCAAATACATTTTAAAACCTCTATACTCCCTCTAAGACCTATTCCTATCCTCTAGGTCTATTATGCTATGTTTGGAAAATTACATCAATTCAACATTGTCATGCCTTTATACATTTAGGCTTATTACATCCAATTACATCACATACACAAAATTGACTTCAAGTCAAATTACATTCATATTTTGATCTTTTAGATCATTCATTCTTCATGAGCCATCCAAGTGACCCCATAGCATGTCTCTGTCAGGGTGCCCTGCACCATACTCACAAGGATCTAATCAATCCAAGTCTCCTTGGATTGGGGAGTTTCTTCCTCTTTCTCCAGTCTTTGTCTACCTCTTGTTGAGGATCTTCTACACAAATGCAACCTTTGTCCATCGGTAGCATGTTCCTACAAATAAACATGATGTGCCAAGAACATACCCTTGCATACTTCTTCTCATGGATGTCTGCAACATCCTCATTCACATCAACATCAAGAAAACATCCCTACAACCATGTCATAACAATGTTAGAAACAAAAATAATCAAATCTTCCATATTCACCAAAAAAAATGTTTGGTGCTTTACTCCTTCATCCAGCACTTCCCCTGTCTACTCCCACACTCCTTGTGAGTTCTTTGTCCTTGTAGACAACCCCGACTCTAAGGTCTCTCTATGACCATATACTTCTTCCTCCTCATGCCTCTGTTATAGGCATTCTCTTATCACTCCGCCCTTCTCTTTCCATTCCTCAACTATGACATTCAAATCATCCCACAAATCTATTTCTTCTCCATGAACACTTGCCTTCTTTCTATCATGGATATCCCTCTCACCATCAACTCCTTGTACCCCCTTAGTGGGTCCCCTATTTAGTGGTTTCCTCTCTTCAATAAGCCTCTTGACAGGCCATACCAACCTCTTCTTCACCCTTTTATGCCAACTTGTGGCTACTTCCTCCAAATCTATCTTCAAGAGTGTGAACTCTTCAATCTCCAAGGTCCCTATCATCCTTGATATCTCTTGCAAATTATCCTCCCTATGCCATCCTCCTTGGCATTCAAACATGTCATCAATGGCTTGTTTCATAGCTCTATCCTCTCTCCTTTCAACAATAACATGTAAGGGACACTTGACTGTCCCCACTAGGATGCCTTCATCCCTGCAATTATCCATTGCCTCAACAACCTCTGAAATATTCTTATCTGCCATTAAAACTTCACGTGCCCTTCCTTCTCTAGGCACCAACTTCATCTCTATTTGCATCTTTGTCCTATCATCTTCATACCCTGATTGTTCTTGGTTTATCTTCATAGGCTTCTTTGCTTTCCCTCTTGGTTCTTCACATGAACCTTTCTCTCCTCCAGGATATTTATCTAATCCACATATCTTTGAGCCCCTTCATAGGTTGGCTTCTCCACCACATTTTCTTCTATGTTTCTGTCTACCTTGTCCTCTTCTTGTTCCCTTTGTCCTAGGAACCCCACTCTCTCAAACAAGAAACTAGTTGGCATCCTCCATGATGCTTCATCTCCCTCCAAAGATCTCAATATTATCTGACTTCCACCATGCTTGAAGGTTTAATTGTTCAATTCCCCATCATATAATGTACGTTTCTCTACTTTCCATGCCCTCCCAAGGATCAAATGACATCCTACCAATGGAATAACATCACACAAGACAACATCCTCATAGGTTCCAATGTTGAAATGAATATTTTCTTGCCTTCTAACCTCAACTTAGTTTCCACCATGTAATCCTTGTACCATGTAAGGTATTCTATGCACTATTTTTTGTAGACTCAACTTTTCAATCATCTCAACTTAGACAGAATAAAAAAATGAACCACTATAAATGACCATTTTACAAACTGTATTCATACACTTGCATTGTGTTCTAAACTGTGAGTAATAATAAGTCTCTCTTCTCTTCAAATCTAAATTCACGATGGCTTGAACCTCTTTTACCCTTCAATCTGACTTCCTCTACAACCAAGATTCATCTAACCTTGAATTTCCACGTTGGAATACTCTTAAAGGATAACTTCAACTTTAAGGTTCAACAAGGGATCCTAAGTCTTCAAAATCTTAGATTGTCTCCTCCAACTATTCTCCCCAAGGCATCTTCCACGCTCTGATACCACTTGATGCAAAGGCTAGTGGTAAGTAACCTCCACTAGACTCCACACCTTGAAATCATCCACTTCTACACACTCAACCATTCAATCATGCTTCAAGCTCCATGCTATGCACCCTTCATTCACTATGCTTATGCAACCACAACCATCAACTATACTCTTAATAGTGATCCAAACTCCTGTAAGGACCCAAAAACACTCACATCATCCACTTACCAAAACCTAGACCCATTCTTGTGACCATTCTATCACCTTTGACCAAACTGTCCATTCATGCCCTGTCCTACCAGCCCTATCCAGCGAGAAAATTGTACTTTTCTCCAAACTTTTCCAAAGGAATCCCCAAACCAATTATGGATTTGAATACAATCTTTGAAGTTACAACACATATGTTGAAACCAAGTGCACTTGTTTCATACCAACTCCCTCTAAAACTTTTCTCAGTTCTCATCCCTAGGTCTAATAGCCCCAAATTACAAAGCAACCTTATCATGGTTGTATCCCTTGACTTTCTTGCTTACTACAGTCTCTAGAAATGAAGTAAAACCAATGATTTTCATGGTCTTAGGTCCCCAAACACCTTGCAAGTAGGGAAACCCCAATACCCTCCTTAAAATGGCTTAAAAATTAGGGCCTTCTTGAAAACACCCAAAAACTCACTTCCAAAACTCACCCTCTTGTATTCACCATGCATTGGTTATATACTTCTGCTATTTCAATTAAAATTATACCCTCCTTAAGCCAGATATGCTGCTACTACACTTATGGCATCAATTTCATGCCCTTTTCCCACTTTTCCTCATGGTGTACACCCACTAAATCCACTTCTCCTGCATCCAAATGGTTAATAACATTATACATATGTTACATAGGGTCAATTAAATGGTAAACAACAATTACATTCATTGAATGGCCCATTACATCATTAAAAAGACCAAATTATAGTTATTCCAATGCTCCATAATGACCACCTACAACAGATTTTTAAATCTGAAACAAAATAGACTATAAGAACCTTCAAAATAGATTTAAAATGATGTTATTACATCCTTAGATCATCCACAATCTATTTCCAAGTTTAGATCAATCAACCAAGCATCTAAAACAACAAGATTTTGCAAGAAAAACTTGATTTTTTTTTATTGAATTTTCCAATTTGCCCATACAGTCCGTACAATGCATACTTTCTCATCATTCCAAGGCATATATATCCTTCCTAAAACTTCCATAACTGATCCAAATCAGTTAGAACCCCTAAAAACAAAACTAAACTCATTTTATGATTTTCCCTCCTTTGGTAACTAGCTGTTACTTTCAAATTTTTGAATTTGCAAAAATTATTAAATATAACTCCTAAGGCTCTATAAATTTGGATTTGATTCTTTTATGATCCAAATAACATTTTAAAACCTCTATACTCCCTCTGAGACCTATTCCTATCCTCTAGGTCTATTATGCCATGTTTGGCAAATTACATCAATTCAACATTGTCATGCCTTTACACATTTAGGCTTATTACATCCAATTACATCACATACACAAAATTGACTTCAAGTCAAATTAAATTCATATTTTGATTTTTTAGATCATTCATTCTTCATGAGCCATCCAAGTGATCCCTTAGCATGTCTCTGTCAGGGTGCCCTGCACCAGTGTATGAGTGTATGTATGTATGCGAAACAAAGATTTGAAGGTGATATAGTGTGTCTATTTGGTGTGAATCTGACAGTGGTATTGTAGCTGAAGCAAGTTGAGTGAAGTGTTTTGTGATATCAAAGAAGATTCTACATACTATGTTGTAGAGGTTTGGATGAAGATTTGTATTGGATCTACTACTATTGGTAACTACTGTGCTTTCAATTAGAACTATTTCATGCATAGGTAGATGCAACTCTATTAGTTCATTTATTTTAGTAAATCATTTTGTATTGGAAGTGAGCCTATTTATATTTTAAGTGAGCCTTTCTTATTTCTTGGTATTTATCCCAAGCGATAGTGAGCCAAATAGCATTGAGAAAACTGATCGCAAGCCCTTGTAAAAATCACCTTAACATGTGTCACCTTAACTAGTGTCCATTTCATGAGAAGCAAATTCTTCGTGGTTTTTCCTAGTTTCAGTTTCCATGTAAATTATGGTGGTCATTATGTTGATGATTTTTTATTTCATGTTTTTATCTATTTCTGATTGGTTTAAGTGATAATTGGTTTATTAAAAGTTTAAGAAATTGTTTGTGAATAACTAATCCACCCCCCTCTCAGTTATTCAGCTTGTTCAACAATTGGTATTAGAGCTTGGTCCCTTGCAGATAGAGCTTAACTACTTGAGGGAGATCTAGGGTGTTTGAACAAATGGAAGGAGAATACTATTCTGATGAGGATCGCTAGATCATGATGAGCGACATTGAGTACATTGAATCAAAAAATGAGGAGTTGAAAGAAAACCTGAAGGAAGAAAATGCATGTATCTTAAAGATGAGGGGTCAGAGATGGAAGTTCAACAAAAGGCACAAGGAAGCTAGTCATAAATTAAAAGAATGTAAAGAAAAGGTGGCAAATCTGGAAATGAAGCTGAGTGCAAGTAAAAAGATTGAGGAATTTATAAAAGATGGGTTAAAGCACAGTCTGGAAGGATGGAAGAGGATTAGAGAAGAAATGAAGATCACCATAGAGGAATGGAAGAAATATGAAGATAATCTCAAAGACCTCATCAAGATGAAGTCAAATGAAAATGAAAAAATAAATCAGGAATTAAGGAAGTTGAGAATTGATGCTAAGGTTTGTGAGAGAAGTACTATTTTGGATCAATTATTATCCCTGTAGAAGAGTCACAAGGATAATAGAGGATTAGGTTTTACCGATAAATGTTTAGATCTTAAGGAAAAAGGCAAGAAGAAGGAATTGGAAGTTGGAAAAAAATCCAAAGTAGCAAGAAAGGTCAAGGTTTTGAATGTTGGAATAACTATGTGTTGCAGAGGCAACCTTGAAAGTATCAAAATTGCCATCAATATGGTTTTAAATTATGCACAAATGTAAACATGAAATGCTAAATGGGTGAAGGACCTGGAAAGAGTTAATAACCTATTATTATTATCTAAATTTAGGCACAAGTTTAAGTGTATGGTGAAGAACCATTAAAACTGATGAAGAATATGTAACCAAAAAAATAAGAAACAGTTTGTAACCGTCAAGGGTTGGTCTTTAATAGACAGCCATGTAATTGAATTGAATCGATCTTGGGGGAGGAATTAGTTACGGGTGGTTTGAGAGTAAATAGAAGAGAGAGAAGAAAAATGGCTCTCTAGTGGCAGCCAGAGAGCCATTCATTTTGTATCTGCAGAATATATATTAATGGAATTCTTGTTTATGCAATCGGTTTGGTTATTTGCAAATGTTAATGTAGTTTGGTTTGTAGGTTCCTATTTGGACTAGTTATTACATGTTATTATTTTTGGGTTTTTTTAGAAGAATTCATCATTGAAGTGAATCAGTTTTCCAGTCGATAGTGAAAAACTCATTTTGTTTATGTATCGAGCCCTTTGAGTTATTGTTTATAGTGGTATAGTTTCAAGATTTGTGTAAATCTTGAAGGAGGAGTGAATAGTTTTTGGTTCATGTGTTGCGGTTTCTCCATAGTCCCGATTTAGAACAATGGAGATCATTCTTTAAGTCATGATATTACGTTATCATTAATACTTATTATGAGTTTGTTTATGGGTGGCTTGTTTTATGACAGTTTGAATCTAGAGAAGGAACGGTTTCACTAGACAAAGTGATCCAGAAATCATAGTTTTCCCTCTCGCATGTAGTAGAAATGGTTTCTCAGAACCATTGCGTAACTTATGGTGGATTGGAACAAAGATATCAGGAGTATTGAAGTTAGTTAGGCTATGTAGAAGTCAAGCTCCAACAGTCATACAAGAAGGAGCCGCACAGGATCTAATGCGCAGAAGGACATGCTGCGACTAGTCAGAGTTATAGGGTTATGAGCTCGATCGATGAAAGAAGAAAGAAGGTGGCAGACATGCTATTGGCATGTGAATATGAGAGGAAGGAGGCAGACTTGTACCAAGAAAGATATATTTGTATGGTTGACCATTGAAGACCATTATGTGTTGGACATGACATTTGTATCAAGAAAGGTGGTGAACATAATTTACATATGGGCATGGTGACAAGCTACGCGAAGGGCATTGATCTTGATCCAAGGGGGATCAGTAAGACATGCAAATCAGTGATCGGCTATGGGTGATTCATGGTTTGACATTATCGATGGAAGTTAATGATGAGTTGATGCTATTTTTCACTGGTTTATCGAAGGGTCTTTAGCCTCTAATCAAAGTTTGTAAAGAAAGCTAGCAAAATATGCAGATTTGAAGACCAACTCAATTTCCTCTACATCAAAATAGTATCAAAGCTCAAAAGGTTCTAAGCGTGTAGATGGGATCTATACTGTGAAGTTTTATGGTTGCAGATTTGGTGCACATTCACTCAGCTATAAGGAGGTGGATAGGAGGTCTACCAAAGGCCATTGGATGGTCTTGTGTGTCACCAATAGATTTGGGAGAGAGGCATGATGGACTCCCAAGTGAGGGAAAAAAGTTGTTGTAGCAGCTTGGAGGAGTGGACTATGAAATGGGAAGCACCATTGAGGCAGTGTTATAAACTCCATTGGTAGGAGTCAGAGTTGAAAGGAAAGAGAGTGCATAGAGGAAGCATCGATGTAGTGATGAAGATGAGGCCAAAGATTCATTTGCAGTCTCACCAAGGTATTTCCATGGGACTTGGAAATATTTCAAAAATGGGAGTATGTTGCAGAGGCAACCCTGAAAGTATCAAAATTGCCATCAATATGGTTTTAAATTATGCACAAATGTAAACATGAAATGCTAAATGGGTGAAGGAACCGGAAAGAGTTAATAACCTATTATTATTATCTAAATTTAGGCACAAGTTTAAGTGTATGGTGAAGAACCATTAAAAATTATGAAGAATGTGTAACCAAAAAAAAACAAGAAACGGGTTGTAACCGTCAAGGGTTGGTATTTAATAGACATCCATGTAATTGAATTGAATCAATCTTGGGGGAGCGGAATTAGTTATGGGTGGTTTGAGAGTAAATAGAAGAGAGAAAAGAAAAATGGCTCTCTGGCGGCAGCCAAAGAGCCATTCATTTTGTAACTGCAGAATATATATATATATATTAATGGAATTTTTGTTTATGCAATCAGTTTAGTTATTTGCAAATGTTAATGCAGTTCAGTTTGTGGGTTCCTATTTGGATTGGTTATTACATGTTATTATTTTTAGGTTTTTTTTAGAAGAATTCATCATTAAAGTGAATCAGTTTGCCAGTCAATAGTGAACAACTCATTTTGTTTATGTATCGAGCCCTTTGAGTTATTGTTTATAGCGGTATGGTTTCAGACTTTTTGTAAATATTGAAGGAGGAGTGAATAGTTTTTGGTTCATGTGCTGCAGTTTCTCCACAGTCCTAGTTTAGAACAATGGAGATCATTCTTTAAGTCACGATATTGCATTATCATTAGTACTTATTATGAGTTTGTTTGTGGGCGGCTTGTTTTATGACAGTCCAAATCTAGAGAAGGAAGGGTTTCACTGGACAGAGAAGTGATCTAGAAATCATAGTTTTCCCTCTCGCATGTAGTAGAAACAGTTTCTCAGAACCATTGCGCAACTTATGGTGGATTAGAACAAAGATATCAAGAGTATTGAAGTTATTTAGGCCATGTGGAAGTCAAGCTCCAACAGTCATATAAGAAGGAGTCGTGCAGGATCTAGTGCATAGAAGGACATGCTAAGACCAGTAAGAGTTATTGGGTTATGAGCTCGGTCGATGAAAGAAGAAAGAAGGTGGCGAACATGTTATCGACCTATGAATATGAGAGGAAGGTGAGAGACTTGTACCAAGAAAGATATATTTGCATGGTCGACCATTGAAGACCATTATGTGTTGGACATGACATTTGTATCAAGAAAGGTGGCTGATATAGTTTACATATGGGCATGGTGACAGGCCGCGTGAAGGGGATTGATCTTGATCCAAGGGAGATCTATAAGACATGAAAATTAGTGATCGACTATGGGTGAGTCATGGTTTGACATTATCTATGGAATTTAATGATGATTTGAAGCTATTGTTTAGTGGTTTATCGAAGGGTCTTGAGCCTCTAATCAAAGTTTGTAAAGAAAGATAGCAAAATATGCAGATTTGAAGACTAGCTTGATTTCCTCTGCATCACTATGGAAAGTTGGGACTGAGAGGGGAGGGGTGAATTAGTACCATTAAAATTTTCTAACCATAATCACTGATAAACCATATACTGCTACATACTAATTACCGAGTTCATAACTTTGAAATGAAACTAATATAAAGCTTATAAAACATCACATCAAACATTAAATAATAGAACTCATAAAACAAAGATTTGGTAATGCAGAAATGCTTGGTTAGAGGACAAAAATGTGGTGGGGATGACACCCACAACCTTCACTAACTATAGTGTAAAGGGTTCTTGGTTATACCTTACAAAGTTTAGCCATTTTGATAGCTTACCCAGTTAAGAGTATAAAAATACTTGTTAGGTCTACCTGATTAGAGGATTTTTAAAATCTCTACACTTAAAGATGTATGATGTTAAAGGATTTACAAATATAAGATCAATTAAGATCTACCTAGTATTGAGATTTAAAGCTCTCAATATAATAGTATCAATAACTGAACAATGTCTGCTATGTTGCATCAAATACAAATGCTGATCAGACTCTAGGTTCTCTAAAATGTGTTACCTCAATCTCAAACTTGTAACACTACTATTTTCTTCTCTGCTATAGCTGAGTCTCTACTCGGTGCTCTTTGTTCTGCTCTTTGGTCTTCAACTTAATAACTCCTTTAACTTTCTCAATAATAATAACTCTTAATAACTTTAGCATCTGCAACAACTCCTTCAACATCTCTTTTAACTCTATAAATCATCCATTATATATAAGATTTTATGCCTCTTAATCTTATGCATTAGGTTGCAATAAATCTTTCTTAATCATTAGATCTTCTTTCCTGCTTGGTGACCATATCACTTTTACATCGAAACTTGTAATATTTCTTGGAACTGACAAAATTTCTTTTGCCGCTTGATCTATACCTTAGATCTTTAATCTAAATTATTTCAATCGTTGATCTTGTAACAAACTATCCAACATACTTGTAGTATGTAATTAATGCTATGTCAAAACATAAAATATGATTTCATCGCGTCTTCAATCAACTATCTAACTTGGTTGAGTATCTCCTCTTTCTCAGTCATAATATCTTCATTACTTGGTGACTATCAACTTGGTGTACTACACCTGTGCTCGGTGTAGTGTGTCACTCAGTAACTGTAGGCGCTCGGTAAGCTATCTTTCATTCTTTGTACTTTACTGACTATACTTAACTTGTTTAACATTACCGCCTAGCTTGGTGTGCATTACTGACTAGCTTAATATCTGACTATCTCCTTTCACTGATTGAATCCATGAATTTGACTTAAACTAATGAAAAAAATATCTTATAGAGATAAAAATCTCCCCCTTTGGCATTAGTTGGGCATTTTTTTACAAAAAATTCAAAGTCATCAAAATAGTAACTCCCCCTTGGAGTGTACTCCCTATATAGATCTTTTTCATTTTCCACATATATAGTTTTTATTTCATTTTTCATAGATATACCTATATACAGCTATCTATCCCCCTTTTTCTTATTTTCTGACTATATCTGACTAGGAATATATCTATCCACCTTTTTTTGACATAAAGTGCCAAAATTAAAACTTATTTATCAAAAATATGTTCATACCTCTGTTGTACGCCTAAAAGTACATTCTCCCATGTGTCTCGGACATTCTCTAGTACAACAATCTAATTTGTGATGTCTGCAGATAAACCAACTATAGTATCTAGTGTGCTGACATCTGGAAACCTTGCTAGCTCTTTGTCTTTCTTCAAGTGTATCTGCATAGATTGGATATGGGGAATAAGAAATGCTTACAATTCAAGCAATTCCAATCTTATCTTATCCTCCTCTTGTCTCAATGAGTGTTGAACTCCCATGAGTTCTTGTGGATTAGAGTAGTAAGTCTAGAATGATCTAGGCTCAGTGGTAAGTTCCTTAAGCTACTTAGTCAGCTCTTTCTCAATGGATTCTTGCTTCTTCTTGATTTCATCAGTAAAGTGTGAAAGAATACAACACTTTTGAAATAATGAAATGATGGAGTTCAATTGTATTTCAAATTGAGAACATAACTCATAAAGAGTTACCTTATCTACATCAATTGCTTGCAGTAATTCTTCCATCAACTTCTTCTCCATAGAGTCCTTGTAAATCTTCAACATGTATTCAGTCATATTCTTGTTGGGTCCTTTGATCTATTGGAATAAATCACCAACTTGGTCTAATAGGGGTTTAGATTTATCAACTGTAACTTTAGGAACAATCTCCTGGAAAACCTCCTTTACATCTTCTAATATGTCTACCTTCTTCTTATTTTCCAATAACTTCTCTTGCTCAACCTTTTGAGCTACTAAATTAGCATATATTGCCAATTATTTAGGCTTCATTGAGTTAGGATCAACTTTGGGTATGATAATAGGCTTTGTTAAATTAATGAAGTGCTTCCTCTTCTTGGTCTTCTTCTTCTCAATTAACTTGCTTTCTCCAGTAGAGTGTTTAGAATGTGATGCTTTAGTTGCATTTGGTGGCTCAGTGTGAGTACATGCTACACTCTCTTTTGATTTGAATTATTCTATGGGTTTCTCTTCTTCTTTCTTTTTATCATTTGGTATCTCTTCACTTGTCTATTTCTCTTCATGCTTCTCTTTAAGATTTGATTCCTGCTGCATTTCACTTTGTGTATATGGTGTCTATTGTACATTCTGAACCTTGATAGGATCGATAGGTGGTTCCTCATGTTGGTGTCCCTTGGTATTTTTTGGGAGAACCGAATTGGTGTTCTTTTTTTGTTTGGTCTCGGTGGGCTTAGGTTCATCAACCTTGTCCTTGTCTGTGTCCACAGGTGGCTTGGTTTCTATAGTTTGTGTATTTGGTGTGGTGTTAGTAGAAAGATCTTGTACATTGGTGTAATTGAGTACTTGCTTAATTATTGGTTTGGTACTTTTCAATGATGAATTATCAACATCCACGCACCCGGTTTCATGTACTTGTACATCCATTACATCTTTATCTCTTGATATTATCCTTGCTGGATCTTCTTCCTTAGTTAATTATTCAATGATAATCTCTACATTATTTGTAGTAAGATCAATAGGATCTATTTTCCTTGTGCTTTCCTTTAGCTAATCAGTAATTGTTTCAACTTTACTCTTCTCTAGTTCCTATTTCTCAGTATCCTCCCAGTGAAATATATCTTTCCATTTTGCATTTTTTTCTTTTTTCAACCGAATCTAGTTCTCCAATAATTATCCTTAGGGCTCTTCCCTTGACTATAAGTTTCTTTTAATTTTTCTTCAATGATTCTTGAGTTTCAGATGGTGCTAGGTCAGGAATGGTAAGTACCAATGGTCTTTCTCTCATTTCCTTTTTTGTAAAGTTCTTCAAGTAACTTGTTTGCAACTTCCATAGGTGTATACCTAAATTGGTACAATGTAACCACTATTATATCCTCAATTTTATATTTATATTCTTCACTCCTTTTCTCATATTTCCATTGTCTTATACCTGCAAAACCTCTAGTGCTCTTTATAGCTTCAAGAGAGTCCTTGAGACTCCTCAGTTCTTGTGATAGCTTTGCAATAGGTGTAGTCTTTACTTCCTTATCTGAATCAATTTCACTATCTAAAAGTAACAGTTTCCTCCTTGACTGTGTATATTTCTTTCTACCTCTTCCTCAGACAGGTTTTTCCTCTTGGTTGTGCTCCTCTTCAATTTTCTTCTCTTTCAGTTGTACTAAAGATCTGGTGTCCGTTCCAGTACCGCTTGTTCTCAGAGAAGGTTTTATCCAAGTTTCTTTTCAACTGATACTTCTGTCTCAGTGTCTTCACCTTCTAGTTTCTTTGACAAACTTTCAATCATATTAATTTCTTTCTTGATTGACCTAGGTACTAATATACCTTGCTTGATTTTATCTTTGACTTCCTCAAAGGTTCTATTCTTCTTTCCCTTAGGATCAATTGGTTTGGAAAGTAGGGCTTCTATTTGTTGTGATCCTATATCAATATCCATTTCATATCCCATTGGTTGAATCCATTCAACTCTAGGCTCAACAACCTTAATAATACAGAAATCAGTGTTTACCTCAAAACATATATTATCTTGATACTTAGCAATCAATTGAGGTGGGATTCTATATCTTTTATGCATACTTTTTTGGAACTTCAAAAATTATTCAGACATAATTACATCAAATTTATCTCCTAGACTCTGTATATACTCATGTATCTGATATATGACTGGCCTATCTATCTTCCATACTACATCTCCAATAGAGGGAAACAAATTTTGATAATAGAAGAAAATACATACCAACAATGAACAAAATTTCAAAGTGTTGGTGTTTTCCTTTCTAATTGTGTTCATATTGTCTTCTATCTACTTCAAAAAAACTTCACAAAGATCTATATATAGTCCTTTCTTTAGTATATCATATGCTAGATCAACTAATCCACATGGTACACTATCCACTCAAGATGATTGAAACACTTGGTAAGATATGATATTACATGCATATCTTAACTTTGGATCTGTCATAGTAGATATCCTCATTCCTCTACCATCCCATTATGCCTTTGTGAACTCGGTGAGTTTACCTTTGTCAATTTGATTTATGGCTTTGGGTATATCTCCAATAGGGAATCCAGTGACGATGTGCAAAACATTCTTAGTGATCTTTAGAGGTTGATCCAACCACATAAACTGGTCATGTATTTGGCTGAGTACCATTCTCATCCATTCAGGCTTGAATATTCTCGGTAGATGTATTGCATGAGTCAAACCTTTTGTCTCCACATGTACATGCTAATCCTTAAATTTTCCCTTCATGCATATCTTGTTGAATGAAGAATTAATCTTTTCTTCACACAAGTCTTTGATCTTGCAATGAATAAATGTGAAAACATATTAAATAAAAATTAATCTAGGGGGATTGAAGATAGGGCTCCCATCATATCTATTTTGCTAGATTTAGCTGGGGGAAAAGTGTACTTAGGGTTTACTGGTTCTACCTTTTCTACTAAAACTGGTGTTTATATCTTTGGTTCCATGATCACTTCAAAATGTATTGCTTCAAACAAACTAGGGCACTCTTGATAATACTTGACTTCTCAAAAACAACTCAATATTCAACAATTATCAAATGCTCTCTGAAAATGTTAGGTTCAAATGAATAACATATTGACCTATTTATAGATTTTTCACTATTAGGGTTTGTAGGGATTCTATTAGTGTGCATTAAATGCTCTTTCTGAGCCCCATACCTTTATACCAAATGCATATAAGTTACTTTTCTTGACCGAGTAAAAAAAAACCATATCTAACAATGTTCAACCAAACTTTCATAACTTATGAAAATACATATTAATATGTTGATATGAATCTTAACTCTAGTGCTTAGGAACTAAAGTAATATTTATAATAAGCATGCAGTTCCTACATACCTTTCACCATTTAGGTGGAGCTTAGTGCACCCAACTCAGTAGAGATGGTGCTGTCTATGGCTCCGAATGATGTTCCATCTTCCCGAGTCTTTCTCATCCAGGTTTTGTCCTTTTTTAAAATCTAACTTCTTCAATAGTAGTTGGAGCTTTCTCTATAGATTCATCTTCGTTCGGTGCATCTTCTTGATATTTGTGATTCCTTGCTAGGTGTCCTACCTTATGACAGTAAAAACATGCCATGCCAGGGTTTCTCCATGCTCTTCTTTTATTTCCCCCATGCATCAACATGCACTTTGCACAATGTGTCCATACCTTCTACAAGATAAACATGAATTTATTTTATTATAGTCCCAAGGTATAGATGTGCCTACTCGATTAGTATTAGAATTCTCTCAGTTAGGATTTCACTTGTCATTCCTTTTCTTTTTTTCTACACTCTTTAGCTTTGTGACCATACTTATTTCAATTATTGAAATAACCATCAAACTTAGGTTCCTTGTGTTGTTAGCAAGATTAGTTCTGCATTCAAAATATTGATGTCCATACCTCATGCATCTAAAGCAATAACCATCAAATTTAGGTGTACTTGGTACTTTACCTTTTCTGCTTCTGCAAACATTAGCTGTGTGTCCAGGCTTCCCACAATAATTGCAACTTGGCTTCTTTTGTTTTGGCGGGGTTACAATATCTTGATCATTTGGTGGATTAGGTGATTCTCCTTTTTGGGTAGTGCTATTCTCATTAAATCCAATTCTTGTTTTGTCATTCCTTTGCTTCTGATTCTTAAATTGCTAGTCCAAAGATTTCAGTGCTTCTTCATTTCTTCTTAGTATATCATTTGCATCCTTCTCAGATTTTAGTCTTTTATCCATTCTTTTAATCTCAAATTTTAGTGCTTGGTTCTCAAACTCCTTTCATGTATTATAATTTGATTTGCATTCAGAAGTTGGTCGATCTATCATAGTGAACTTGGGCCATTCTCATAATCTCATTATCTTTCTCAATTAACCTAATTTCAAATTGTCTTTTTTCTTCTTCTACCATTCATTTTTCATCCCCAACTATCCTTTTTCCTTCAATCAATTTGGTTATTCTTATAATGTTGGTTTCAATATATATCTTCATTAGGTCCAACTACTGGGTAACTGAATCATTATTTTCCAATAGTTCTCTTATAGCTGATTTGGACTCATCAGCCACGTTTCCTTCAAATGTTGTCTCAAGTGTATCAACTTGATCTTGTGGGACCTTCAATTCATCATATAATTTCCTTCTAATCCTTAGATACTTCTCAAGTTTCTTTCTCATATCAATGATTATCTCTCTTTCACTTTCCAACTCACTCTCAAGACCATCAATCCTTTTAATTTTCCTAAAGCTTTCCATTACTAATATATTTAACTCTCAGGCGGTCAAACCTTTAAATCAAGAGTACTCGCTCTAATACCAATTGTTAAAATAACTATGGAAAGTTGGGAATGAGAGGGGAGGGGTGAATCTATACCACTAAAATATTTCTAACCACAATCAATGATAAACCATATGCTGCTGCATAATGATTACCGAGTTCATAACTTTGAAATGAAAGTAATATAAAGCTTATAAAATATCACATCAAAACATTAAATAATATAAATCATAACACAAAGATTTGGTAATGCATAAATCCTTGGTTAGAGGAGAAAACTCCGGTGGGGATGACACCCACAACCTTCACTAACTACACTATAAAGGGTGCTCGATTAGAGCTTACAAAGTTTAGCCATTTTGATAGCTTACCTGGTTAAGAGTATACAAAGACTTTTTAGGTCTACCTGATTAGAGGATTTTTGTAATATGTACAATTAGAGATGTACCCTATTAAAGGATTTACAAATATAAGATCGATTAAGATCTATCCAGTATTGGGATTTAAATCTCTCAATACAATAATATCAATTGATGACATGTAACTGATTGAGTGTTTGAAGATGTTAAGTTAATCACAAAAATGTAGAAGGATAATGTAAGACATTAAATTAGTTAGTGGATTGTATTGTCATTGATGTCAACTTGATATAATATAATTAGTTATAATCAAAGTGTCAAAGAATTAGAGAATCAGAGAGATAAAGATTATGTTTTTAGTAATGCATAAAATACAAGCATTCACTATGTGAATTCAAACACCGACGGCTAGTGGAACCCGACGGACAGAGATCACAAAAAGTCAAGTCATAGTGATGCCCAAGAAAGAACATTGACAAGCATTATCGATGAGAAGAATAACAAGCATACCCGATGGCCAGAATCATAGTGTAAACTGATGAAGAAGCCTGAGGAGAATCGAAGTGATGACTGAAGATATCAAAGAGTTAAAACATCAAAATTAACTTGAGTTCAGAAATGACAAAATATCTAGCTGCAGAGCTAAATATGGACTTAACTGGTAGTTATCATTGTTTTCATCGACAAGATAAATCCAAAGATAAGTAAAGCACTTAAAGCTATTTTGTCTAGTTGGAAAGAAGATCTCTGTGAAATAAAACAAGATTTTTGCTTTAAATTAGATCGGCTAAAATTGTAGATCACGCCAAGATCAAGAAAATCAAGAACCTAACAATGATGATATCATGTCTATAAAGAGACAACTTAATTCATTTTGAATTAAGGGGATTAAATGAAAAAGAGGATGCTGAAGAGAAACTGATGAAGAGAAAATTCATACAGACCTGATCAATCAAGCTTAGGAAAGAGATAAATTTTTCTATGGACACCGAGAAACAAAGCATAGCATCACCAAGCAAAACAAAAGTGGAGCAAAGGTATTAAAAATGATATATTGATCAGATTAGTTTTATGAGCTTACAATAGATATGAAAATCTGCAAGTATAAGTTGTATATGTGAACAAATCATAATTTTTTAGTTTAATCATTGATTCAGAAAGTCTCTTAATTGAGCAGAATTTAAATATCCTTTCTGTATTGAGATACATCCCAAGGAGTATCAAAAAGTTTGATCTTGAAGATAGCATGAGATGCCAGATACCATTTGACAAACCAGAAGAGTTTGGACAAGGAAGGTAACATAGAAATGCCTGATATCAAGTGAAAACTAATATTTCAAATCCTCTAACAAGCTCACACCTAATAGTGTGTTTGTAACCTTTAACAGGTTTGGCTCTTCACCAAGCTCACTTCAGAAGAGTGAAAATTTTGGGTTACCGGTCCCAAGTGTTTTTTCCCTTAACAGGGTTTCCACTTTAAAAAACCATGTGTCAATGTGTTTATGAGTCATTATTTTAGTGTTTTGCATTACACATAGCTAATCTGGATTGATCGGTATACTCTAGATAATTTACTATTTTTTGGTAAATTAACACTGTTATTTGGTAAACATACAGAATAAGGTTTAACAAAGCATTCTGAGTAGTAGTAATTTGATAAGTATAATTGAAGGCATTCATCTTATAGGACTGAAGATAACTAGAGGCTTAATATTGTGGTACTAAGTTTTTGGGTTGATTAATTGGAATATTTTTGAGGCCACTGATTCACCCCCCTTCTCAGTTATTACTAACAATTGGTGTCGGAGCTTGTGTGCTTAGAAAGGGAGTTTAACAGATCAAGCAAAAGATCACAAGATGAATAGATAAGATGTGCCTATTATGCCCTGTGTACCCATCCGTACATTTTTTCAGCAAAATGTTGGGTCCCTCTTTTCACTTTTGGTTTTTTCTTTGGTTTCTTTTGGTCTCTTTTCTTTTCTCTAGGCTTTGGCTTTGCGCGGCCATTGTTGTGTTCCCTTTTTGTTCTTCCTTGCTTTGGGGCCCTACCTGGAGTGTTTTGTTTCTTTGTGCCAGCTAGATTTTGGACTCAGAGATTTTTGTGCTATCACTTCCTCTTTAGTTAGAGGGCATGATTGCGTGGGATTCCTCAGGCCCAGAGTCCAGAGGTTTTCCTTTTTCTCAGGACTTACGGAAGGAAGTGGTGCATTTTCACCTAAAGGGTGTAAATTGGGTTTCACTTGTCATTTTTACATTTACTATGAACAAATTACCCTTAGAGAAATTAAGAGCAATTTGTCTAAATTACCAGTGAGATAAGTACATTTGCTTTGAGTGTTTAGTAGTGAAGTTGGTGTTTGAGCTTGTGCATGCTTTGAGTTATCCTACAGGGTCTTCTATGTGTTCATGGTTCATGAAGATATTCATCTATAGAGCACCTCCCGTGCCCTTCCCTTTGCATTCCTGGTTTTAAGGTAGGCCCTTCTGGTTCTTGCTTTTCTTTTTTGCTTGCTTTGCTCTTTACTTTCTATTTTTTCTTTTGCTTTGTTGTTTTGTTTTTGCCTTCTTCGTCGCCTCCCATTGGTGGGATGGCTCTGCAAAAGGGTTGTCTGCCATCTGTGCAATTGTAAATAGTGGGGATAATGTAAATATGGTAGGTTTCTATAAATCTCTATGCAGTTGTAACTAGTCATCTGTAGGTGGTTGTAAAATTGTCCACGTCTGTGAGGTAGCTTATATAAATTTGTTCCTTGGCCTCCTGTTCATTGAAGGTCCGTGTAAGTGATGTGTATAGGGTGTAGTCAATAGTTTTCTATAAATTTCCATAAGTGGTCTGTATTATCCATCATGTCTGACCCGTCCTATGGGGAGCTCACCGTGCCCTCTATGTTGTTGAGTCCAATTTGAGCTCGCCCACCTGGTTCTCGCTGGACTCAAACTTGGCACCTCACCTATTTGAGTTACAACCTTTCTCTCTCCTCCCATCACTTCAGCATTGCTGGTAGGATTAAATTACCCACACACGAGCATTTAAAACAATCAAAAGTGGCATTCATTCCATCCATGTCAAGACAACTATCACCTTAAATTCCATTACTCTATTTATTACATGACCATGTGACTACCCATGTTAGCCCAGTATGGCTTATTTCCCGGTCACTTCAATAATAGCTAGTTTTTATAGACTCTGGGTTCCATGTAATCCCAAGACCCTCATCACATTTGTCGCACCCACCAGAACCCCTAAGATCCTCAGGTGTTTATCAAATTCAAAGTAAGCTATTATTTATTACATTTCTGGGATTTGATGCAAGCTAACATATTTTTAGGACAGGTGCGAAATGACAATGAAATCTCTAGAACTTGGAAAATTATTATATTTAATTACTTGTATTAATAGTTGTCCAGTCTTGCAGGTTATCACCAATTCATCAATCAATATTTCTGAGGTAGCTTCCCCTCCTAGAAGTCCAGAACTTTTGACCACCTTAACAAGAGTGACTACCAAGTCAAGGGTTGAGAAGGGACTAGAGAAGCTCCTGCTCACTACAAAAAATCCTAGGGACAATTGTCTTCTAGGATCCAAGGTGGATTCTAAGTTTTAGCTTATCACAAACACTGAGGTCAAACAAGGGGCCAAATTACAGGGCATAGTCTGGGCAATGTTCACCCAGCATTCCACCAGAGATAGTATGGCAAAGAACATGGCCGCCTCCAGCATCATCAAAGCTGCCTTCTTCCCTTACTTTATGAAGGCCCCGTAGTTTATCCTAACTCTGGCCAAACATTACAACACCACCATCAGGATCGTTATACTTGCTACTTCCGTTCCAATGGGATACCCAATGCCCCTAGTGTCTCTCGACGCTGATAAATTTGCTTCAGGGCTGGGAATCCCCCAGTTCTCCAATTCTATTGTCATCTCCTAGTTTGCATTGCTACAAGAGTTCAATAAAGTCTAACAGGTGGCCAGAAACACCTCAATAACCACTGGCTGAAGACACCAAATAAAGACTACAAGAAGATGAAGTTGGAGATCCCTCACATAGATTTCAAGGAAAGCATCCAAACAAGGATCATCTTTCTATGCTGGGTCTTCGGAGAGTCTCATGCCTGGGATTTCTCAGCATGGATGTACTACTTCTTGTATGACATCACCAATGGGAAAAATTTTGACTGGGCAACTATTATTGCCAATCATGTAGATTTTCAACTAAATGGGGTAAGACAAAAACAAAGTTCTACATGAATTTGTATGTTTTATGGGCACTAGCAAAACAAAGACTCAAAATTTGGGGTTTAGGTATAGTAGGTATTCTCAGGACTGGGCTTGACTAGAGTGCGCCTTGGGATCATTATCCCCAAATTCAATGGGAAGCCAGCTTCCCCAATTTTTGTTGGGTAAATGATACCCTTTTTTACTTCAACATTTTGATACCATCTCAGGATGCCGATTATTGACTATCAAAGGAGGCTATGGCCTTGGTGAGTACATACAACAATTATTTTATTCAATTTTAACAACATTCTTATAATCGGGTGACCGGATTCTCCGACAAGCCCTACCTATTACCCAAGCATTGTGGGGATAGGATTATTTTGATGGAGTTTTGTAGGAAAATCCTGGAACTCCATTCACTTTATGGGATTAAGAAGGTTACCTCCATCCCATTCCTGATCACTTGCGAGAATTATTCTTACAGCCTTGCAATGGAAAAAGAGGTCAATAATGAGCTAAAAGGTCTGGGGCTAGCAGAGTTCTACCTAGCAAGGAACAATTTTGAACCACTCATCAAAATAAACATGATATTGCACCAGGCGTCAATGCCCCACAAGCCTCACTTGGAGGATTTTTGGGCAGATTGCCAAGATTTCTTTGACGTCTGGGGTCGAAAGTATGAAAGAATGACCAAAGGGATGATAAAGTACCTCGACCTTTGGACCTTTCCAAAGGAATTTTTAGATAGCAGGCCCTTGGAGGACCTATCATATAAATTAAAAGGGATTGATAAGTTGGATCTCCCTCTAGTGGATTGGGACACCCTGAAGACTTTGACCATTGAGGATGTCACCTGGGACATCATGCAGCGCAGTCACGAATATTTTGTACAAGTATGCAAGAAAAGAACTCACTGGGATCCAATTCTGTGGGGGTCTACTTCAGCCTCTAAAGTGGCTAGGCAAAGAAGAGATAAGGGGAAAACAAAGGAGGGCACCTTAGCCCTGAACCTATCCTTAGTTCCACCACCTATCATGGAAAAACTTCACGCCCAGTTGGAGTCATCTCGGAAGCTGGGTGAAACAATTAGCACAAGGCTTTCTCTCAGTCTCCCAGTTACTCCAGTGGGATCCGCCCTCCCTTCAAGCTCACTGTCATTTGCAACACTTATGATCTAGGTGGTGAACATAGAGGAGGAAAGTGTAGCTATTATGGATGTCAGGTTCCCACTGCAAATGTGGACAAAGAAGCCAAGGGTGGATAACCCTCCACCAAGTATAGATGTAAGCCCTGGGCAATCAGGCAACATTCTTGTGGAGCTTATCCCCTCCTTCCCTAAATTAGAAGATCTACTATAGGCCTCCCCTTCCCATGAAATTTTTTATGAAATCTTCCAGACCGATGATCTGGTAAATCTGCAGGAAGATGTCGAGAGGGCAGTAGCGGAGATCACCACACAAGAGGCAAAACATATTCCTAGGGATAGAGAAAAGAAAGAAAAATAAATTGCCCCAGAAGAAGAAGTCTGGGAGAAAGAGCAAGAGCATGAGAAAGAACAAGAAAATATACCAAGTGTGGAAGAAACACCAGTCCTAGGGACTGAGATAGGAGAGAGGAAAGTGCAAGATGAGCAACCAACAATGGCTGGGGAAAATAGACCCTCGGGAACAACTATACCCCTAGTCATTATGCTCTAAATGCCTTTGGTTACTCTGGGTGACCCGTTACCCTAGAATGTGAAATTTGGCAAGGTGGTTTTTTGTGACACAATAGTAAGATCTAGGCCAGACACCTTTGCCCCCTCCAGAGAATGTGCCCCTAGAGGAGAATGCCCTGACAGATAATGCTGAAGAAATTTAGAAAAAAAAAGACATGGGGGGGGAACCCTAGAATGATGGACACAGATGCTACAGGTGCCAGGGAAGGTGGGGTCCCCAACACTACAGATGAAAATTCCACTAAGGTGGGAGAAACATGGAATATAGGGAGTGGAGATAAGGAGCACACAGAGACCATAGATGCCCAAGAAGAGCGGCCAACTCCTGAAGGAGACCCCAATATATAGGACATTGCCATAAGACCACCCCCTCCACCACAGTGGCTGGTAGAGTTGAGAAAAAGGAAGGCCATGATAGCAGTGAGATTTCCCCTCTCTCTGGCCAAAATGATGGCCCAAAACCAAGAGGCTAAGAATCCCAAGAAGGCCCAGACCCTCCATACCCTTCAGACCGGTCTGGGAGGAAATATAGTCACGATGGTAGCGAAACCTCTCCTAGATGCAGAAAAGGTGGTAATAGGGGCTACTGAATATACAATCACATAAGTTCCTCTCGGGAGGAGAGACAAATAGGGAGAATTGAACCTGTTAAAAGAGGATAGCTAGGTAATTGAGGCCCGATACAAAAAACAAGCCTAGAAATTGAAGGAGGCCAAAGAATCAAATGCCAATCTCCTCGGGCTCCTCATAGAGTTGATGCAGCCTCTAGCTACAATTCCTCTAGAGGCCTCCACCTTTGGAGCATCGCTCCCGCAGGGTGACATTGACGTGCTAAGAACCATGAAGAAGAAAGCGCAAGCTATCGATGAGTGGGTGACAAAACATGTAGGAGTCATAAGGAACTTCTTAACGACTACTCTCCTAGACCTCCACCAGGCCAGAAACATTTTGAGTCATGTGAATGATACTATTTCCCTATGGGAGGGGGAGGTAGAAAGAATGAAGAATTGAGCAGTGAGCTCGAAGAAATATTAAACATCGGGGAAGATATTGTCATTGACATAGGAATTTTGGGAGAAGAAAATTTCAGGTTCCTTCGGGTCCAACACTCCAGACTTGGTCTAAAAATTGAGACAAGCAAGAAGCTAGTAGCAACCTTAAAGGGTAAAGTCTCAACAATTGAAAATTCTTTGAATTTATATGCGACATTTGTTACCAGGGTTTCGGTAGTTGATCCCTTCAGCACCATGACATGCACTCCAGTGGATTTTGTTGTAAGATAATTTGATGAAATAACGGAGTCACGATTCTAGACACCTAGAGATTTTGATGCAACAAAGATGTCGCATCTCTCCTGCATGATACTCTGGGCCCACAATGCAGCAAAGGTGGGGGTAGAGCTGAAAGAGGGTGCCTAGGATGTGGACGAATAGTTGGAGGTGGAAAAAGAGTGCCAAAATTGTATAAAAGAGATAGATGAAGAGGGAATCCTCTAGATCTTGGAGGCATTCAAAAGAGTATAAGGCAATAAAGTCCTTTGGTCTCCGGAGATTTTTGCCAGCAAGGAAAAGTTTTGAAAATTTATTATTCTTTGAGCATAAGCTCCTGGACTCTGGAATTCCAGGTCTGAGTTTTGTAATCATTCACAATGATCTACATCAAGGTTCCCCAGAGCCGACCGATCACTTTCAAGTAGTAAATAAGGGTCAGAATGTAGGTGATCTAGATAAGGCATGTTAGGTAGAAGAGATGGTTCTGATAGATGATTCCCTTGAGGTGCTTCTCCCACATTAATTACCTGGTGCACATCAAAGATAGGGAGCCACAATTTTCATTAATGAGGCATGTAGCCTAGGTTCCCGGGACAAACAAATTTCTTCCATAAAGTACCTCAACTCTCTTCTCTAGGCCGATTCTTCTAGATTTCCCCTCTATTTTCCCCTTCTATCTTGTCATACCTCTATACATCTCGAGGTGATTGTAAGTGGTGTAGGTAGTATCGGCCATGGATAATGTATTATATTTAGCAAGTGTATAGGTAAATTAGGTTAAGTTTTAGGTCAAATTTGTGTATAAATAAGAAGTCTGATGCCATAACAAGGGTCGGAAAAATTGATGATTTTGTAGTCCAACAATAATAGAAGCATAGCATTTTTGAGTTCATGGCATTTTAATTTTAGTTATTCTTAGGAGCTCAATGCTCAGTTGTTCTTAATAACTGAGAATTATCCCTTGGAGCCATGAATGTACTCGCCAATGATGCTGGAACATTTTCAAGTTAATGAAAGAAGGAAGAACATCTTGTGGCCATGTGTTATTATTGTTTTGATCTTTGAAGTTAGCAAACATCTTTTGTACAGTATGTTTTCTAATGTCCTTTTCTCCTATGTTTCAGTTTAGATTAATGATCTTATCTCCCCTTTTCTTTTGAATGCATATGAATCATTGGTTCATTGTGTATTTGGTATTTAGTGTAGTTTCTTGCATTGGAGCATAGTTTGATGTTTGAATATATGTTTCATAATTATAGATAGAGATATAAGTCTAACCTTGATCTATCTTTTGAGTTTTCTTTGATAATCCAAATTCTTGCAAAAACTCCATCCCTTTTGAAATCCCTGAGAAGATGAGTAAAAATTAGCTATCCCCTCAAACAACTGTCACCTTCCTAACTTAGCTCCCTCACACCATTGAGACCCGACTACCAGGTTCTTGGAGGCTGGGAGAATTTATTCTTTGATAAACCTCTCGAGGTGGAGTTGGCTAGTACCCTGGTACCCAGTGACAACTTACCTCTATTGGCGGAGCTGGTCACAAATTCCCGTCAACATAAACTAGAGCTAGAAGGAGGGCATGAGCTCATCTCCATCAGAAGATTTCAATTTCACACCGCATGAGGGCTCCCCAAGTAGTACTTTTAGGAGCCAGGCTTTCTATTATATAGGGTTGTTTTCACCCCTACATTTTGAAAGAATCCTTTGATCAACCTTGAATCCCAGAGATTTTGTAGAACTTAGACCTCCCACCCAAAACAAAAGACCCAGCAAACAAGACATCTAGCTAATTTTATCTGGGGATTCACTACACACCAGAATACGCAAATCCCTCATATAATCCTGGGGACTAATGTCCAAACCAGCCAAAACCGAATAGTCCCAATGGCTACCAAATTTGGTAATACCGGGTCCCTAGTGGGGCAGTTCCCTGGTGCTACTAATGTTCTTCCTCTGCATCCAAAGAAGATCTACCCCAAATATGAGCATCAAGGCCCCCAAACTGTAGAAAAACACCTTCAGGCCTACAAATATGCCATGAAAAAACACAGGATACAACATGAAGACATTGTAACCCAGATGTTTCCTCTATCTTTGGGATAGAATGAACTGAACTGGTACCTAAAATTGCCTGCCAACTCCATCAATAGTTGGCAGGATATGAAAGACACTTTTCTGGTGGCCTTCTATGTTCACGTGGACCCAGCTTGGTCCCACAGCCAGTTCATCTCCATCAGGAAGGAACCAAATGAGCCTCTTGCTACATTCAACCATCATTTTCAATGTGATTTGAAGTGGTGCATAGGCCCTTCATCCCATCCATTGATGTGACCATCCAAACATACCTGAACTCCACAGACCCCATTGTTGCTACTCTCCTCTAGAGAGCTACTGCCACTAATGATCGGGCTACTCTAGCGAAGTTTTACAACTTAGCCCTGGAGTTGTCCCATGGTTTGAGCAAGGCTCCCAATGGGATTGGACAAATCTTACCCTTCAATATGTTTCCTAACTAAAATCCTTACAGTAGGGGATACAACCCTAATCCACCAATGTGCACCCCAATAATGGCCATGGGCCCACCACTGATAGACCAACAAGCTCGGTAAGTTTACCCATCTCAAGCCCAGACAATTCTGGGTCTAGAATACATTCCCTGGAACTAGCCACAAAAAATGCAACAACCTTTGACACAACCCTCTGGAGTACCTTTCTTCTAGTCATCCATGGGTGGAGGATTCCTATCCTTGACTCCAGGAGCTACTGCCGCTTTCCTCAGGAATCCACTAGAACAACCGTCACACTGTGACACAACTACCTAGCTGTTTGCTAAGGTTGAATCCCTCTGGAGATTGGTGTCCTCCTTAACAACAGACATGGGACAGCTAAAGGTGGGGCCTTCCACACCCCACAACCCCAATTCCAAGAGAGGGAATGTTTTCTCTGGCCAATGAAATACCAATTCCAGAGATCAAAACTACAACAATGGGCCTCGACCAACCAACAACAATGGAAAAACAACGTGAATACCAGAAATCCTCCTCCAAATCAAAATACCACTTAGGGTGGTGCTGGACCTAGTCATTCTGTGCAACTCACAGAATTCCACCCCCTAACCACATGGTGTAGATTGCATGACACTGTCTCACATTTCAAGGTGAACTATGCCACACTGGAGAAGATCATCATGATCTCCCATCTAGACAGACAATAACCTACTGATCCTGCTCCCCTAGAATCCTCCACATCAGATCCCCCTCACACTGCCTTCACGTGTGATACCATCTTCTTCAGGATAGACAAAGAGGACAAAGAAGAACCCGAGTTACAGGGGTTCTTTGACGAATCCATCTCGACCTTTGAGGCCAACACCTTCACCAATCTACGGGCTCCCTAGAACACTTAGAGTCAGGCTGGTAAAGGGCCATCTTACGCATCAACACCTCCCTAGAATACCACCCCCCAGGACAACACAAATGATAGCTCCTTCCCACCAAAAGGACCTGACCTTAACCATGCTAGGGATCTGGCCAGAGGAAGCCAATTTTACTCAGGGGACAGTTCGACATCACTAAGGAATTGGAAAACATCACCACCTCCATGACCTTGATGGAGGTTTTTCTAAATTGTCCCGAGCAGAAGAAATTACTTCTATAGCTCTTGGGAAACACAAAAGTTGTCAGTCATTTGCCAAATACTATCACCTTCGACGATGCCAACTTGATAGTCTTCTAGGGAAATACAGAGGATCCTTCCTTCCTACTAGGCTTGAACATTCAAGGGAAGAATCTTTACAACTGCCTAGAGGATTTTGGTGCTTCGGGCAACGTCACGCCCTTATCTATCTACTAGAAGCTTGGACTCACTCCCACACCGACCAAAGGTGCATTAGTCTAATTGGACAAAACTACCATGAAAATGGTTGGTGAGATAAATAATTTCCAAATCCAGCTCATCCAAGACCCTTGGATATCGAGCACCATAGACATCCAAGTGGTAGACATCCCTGAAACCTACAGGATGTTATTAAGTCAAAATTGGTCAAAGACCCTCAATGGGTATTTCTCAATGGACTTCTCCCACTTGTGGCTCCCTTGGAAGGGGAAATCAAATCAGATCCAGGTAGAGAGTGAGCCTAGAAATAAACAAGCCCTCACTGAAGTCGAGAGGGTAAATGAAGTCCTTTTCTCTGAATACTCCCTCAAGGTATACAAAACATGGGAAATCTTGACCTTTGACTTCATCCCTGGGGAGGATCGCGTTATTGCTCAAAGAAATTAGGACTTGGACAAAAAGATAAAGTGTGAGGTAGACTCACAAGGTAGCAAGGAAACTCTGATCACTCTCTTGTTCGACACTTGGTTCTGGGAACATTATTAAAAACACTCTGAACTAGAGTGTGAGCCTTTCCTCGCTAGCACTACCCACCACATCGCCAACCTCTAGGAGAAAGAATGCAAAGCCAGTTTACCTGGACCAAGAAATCTACCTAGCAATACACCTGAGGTTTTTCTCATCCAGGAACCCAAACTAGAGGATCCTCTGGAGGAAGGCCTCACCTACATGCTATCCAAGTTGAAGGAATCACCTCACAAACCTCCCAGCCCTGAATCCACTCCAAATTCCACTTCGCCTCCCCAGCCCCATAAAACTGATAATGATTTGTGGATCCTGAAGTTTGACAGGTCTCGGTCCAAACAAGGCTATGAGGCCAAAGTAGAACTAATCAATCTATGAGGGAAATATTTCCTCGCATCCTATAGGTTGTACTTCAACTAAACCAATAATGTCATGGAGTACGATTCCTTGGTCCTTAGACTCATGTTTTCATTGATAAAAGGGATCACCCACCTTTGGGCAATGGGTGATTCAAAGTTGCTTGTAAAACAGGTCTGGAGTCAATACACGTGTCACAACAAAAGGCTGGCCACATAGTGCAACCGGGAATGGAGCCTAATTGAGGACTTCAATGATTTTGGCATTGAGCTTATTCCCCATAAACATAATTATGTTCTAGATGCCCTCACTGTGTCTGCCAGTACCCTCGATCCAATGGCTGGCTCCTGGATCTGAAAATTTTCTGTTGAAATGGTTCCCACCCCATCCATCCTGGACAATATAACACACTTCCAGGTTTTTGAAGATGATGAACATATTATGGCCTTCATGGAAACATTGGCATCTTTGAAGATCAGATTGTGGAAGAAATTGATCATGATGATACTGGACAGGGGAAAGGAGACGATGGGATCATCGACCTACCCACCAATACCATTCCTAAGGGGATGGTATCTCTAGAATGAATCTTCGATTTGGACCCCCAGGGCCAAGACAATATATCATCCTCCTCTGAGGGAGGAAAATTTGAAAAGGTGAACATCGGTAAGGCCGATGAAGAAAAATTTGTTGACATTGGTACCTCCTGCTCCCCAGAGGAGAAGGAGAAGATTCTCACAGTTCTCTGAGAATACATTGATGTTATTTCCTAGGAGTATGAGGATCTCAAGACCTATGACACATCTATCATGACTCATAACATCCCCCTGAAACTAGATGCCAAACCTTTTTGGCAGAAGAAAATGCAAGTAAACCCTTTGATTGAGCCCTTGATCCATCAGGAGGTTCAGAAATTGCTATTAGCCCAGATTATATTTCCTATCTGGCATACAACATGGGTTGCCAACCTCGTCCCCATGTGTAAGAATAATGACAATATCTTCCTATGTGTGGATTTTTGTAACTTAAACAGGGCCTCCAAGAAGGAAAATCACCCTCTCCCTTCACTGGATGAGGTGTTACAAATTGTTAATGGTTCCCAAATGATGTCCTTCCTGGATGGGTACTCTAGGTACAACTAGGTTATGGTTAAGTTCAAGGATAGAATGAAAATGATGTTCACCACCAAGAGGGGAATGTTTGCATACTAGAAAATGCCTTTTAGTTTAATCAATACTAGGGCCACGTTTCAGAAGGCCATGGACATTGTGTTTGAAGGCCTAGTTAACAAGTGCATAATCATCTACATGGATGATTTAACAATCTTTTCCTGGGATAGGCGTGATCACCCCTCCCACCTCCCTCAAATATATGAGAGATGTCACCAGTATGGTATCTCCCTCAACCCCAAGAAGTGTATATTTGGGGTCACTGAAGGGAAACTACTCAGGCATATTGTCTTTGAGAAAGGGATATCCATCAAAATTGAGAGAGTTGAAGCACCGCTAAATTTGCAAATGCCCGACAGTAAAAAGGAAATGAGATCTTTCTTCAGAAAGATAAATTTTGTCCAACGGTTCATTACTAGATTTTCCAAGATTTTCAAACCACTCAATGATATGATGAAGAAAGATACCAAGATTGAGTGGAGCCCCGAAGTGAAGCGAGAATTTTCTCAAATCAAGAAGACAATAATAGAGGCCCCGATATTGGAAAGTCTGGACTATTCCCTTCCATTCCACATCTATTCCTTTGCTTCACCGCACTCTACCACTATTGTTTTAACCCAAAAGGTTGAGGGGGAAGAGTGACCAATTGCCTTCATGAGCTCCCCCTTTAAAAATGATGAAGTCCAGTATACAGTACTAGAAAAGCAAGCCTTTTCTATAGTCTAGGCCATCAAGAAATTCTTGCACTATATCCTCTAGAGAAAAGTGCATGCTATTATCCTAGACCAGGCTGTTAAGTCTTTACTACTACAGAGTGAATTAGGTGAATGCTGGGGGAAATGGATGGCCATCCTCTAAGAGTATGATCTTGAGATGCAACCAATGAAGATAGTCCAAGGCCAGGGACTATGTAGAGTGATGGTAAAGGCCACTCCAAACATCGAGTGCCAAATTTATACTCTGGAGCCCATCACTCAAGACCCACGATATACCGATCTGGTGTACCTATTTCTCAACAACAAGTGCCCAGAGGGGCTCCCTCCTAACAAGCATCGTGCCCTGTGACTGAAAAGAACACACTTCATGATAAAAAATGGAACTCTTTTCCATTGGAATTTTGAGGGAATTTACCTCCCATGCATAGACAGAGACCAAGCTGACAAAATGATAGAAGAATTCCATGGGTAGTACAGAACTGGGCATGGCTTAGCTGACACCACTGCCCCATCAGATTCTCTAGGCCAGATGTTACTAGCCCTCCATTTTCAAAAATGTTCACACTCACGTAAGGAAGAGCCACACTTGCCAAATTGTAGCTCATCGTGAGTGGAACCCAGTGATGCCTTTAAAACTGGTCTTTGATGTTCGACCCTTTGCCCAATGGACATTCAATTTTATCTTGGAGATAAACCCCAACTCATCTACCAACCACCAGTATATTTTGACTGTGACTGATTAATGTACCTGGCGATCTGAGGCAATCCCATGTAAGAACAACACGACAAATGTAGTCATGAAATTCCTGGAAGAACAAATAGTCACAAGATTTGAAATGCCTTTTGCTATTGTATGTGACAATGGTCTGGCATTTTATTCAGCACAACTTTTAGAATGGACCTATCAATGGAAGATCACCTTGAATTTCTCTAGAAACTATTATCCCCAGGGTAACGACATTACCGAGTCTACCAATAAATTTTTTTTGGAAGTGATCAAACATTTTCTAGAGAAAAATCCCCAGGACTAGCACCAAAAAATTAGGTTCACCCTTTGGGCGGATCGTATCAAAATCAAGGTAGCCCTGGGGAATTCTCCTTTTCACCTGGTTTATGGCCAGAGTCCTGTGTTCCCAATCAACTTACAAATTCCATTTTTACAATTCATGTAGGAACTCAACACCTAGGATAACATTGTGGAATTTTTACTTTTGAACCTGGTGAGAATGAAACAACAAAGAGACGCAGCACTAGAGAATTTTGCACATCACCAAGCAGTCATCAAATGATGGTTTGATAGGAGAGCCCAATACAAATCCTTTTGGGTTTCAGACCTAGTCCTTTTGTGGGACAAGGCTCGGGAGAAGAAAGGAAAACATACTAAGTTTCAAAGGCTCTGGCTTGGACCTTACTTAATCTCAGAGATCTGTGGGGCCAACACTTATCACCTCAGAACCATGACTAGAGAAGCCATTCCATTGCCCGTCAATGGAAAATTTCTTAAAAATTACTTCGAATGGGGCAGGAGGTAAGTTTTCCCAAAGTTGTATTATATGTATATTTTCTTGCCTATAAATATTTTCCTGATGCTCTTTGGGAGTGTCTTTACCTTGTAAATAGATGAATGCCTTCTGGGGCCATTTTCTTTTCTTTTCTTTGTTTTGTTGTCTTTGGTTTCTTTTTCTTTGTGTGTGTTTCTTTTTGGGTTCCCGACATGTTGCTCTCTTCTTGTAGATAGGTATGCTTTGCATGATATCTAGTCCTTACAATGGTGTCTTACGCATTTTGGTTAGTCCAAGATCTATTGTTAGCATGATGGAATTTGTCCACACTCCAGAGCTATTTTGTACACATGGTAAAAGGTTATGGGAAATATTCATCAGATTCACATCTCAAAAAATCTTGACATCACTTAACGAAAAATCATAGAGAGAAAGTAATCATGTGATCCTTGAGAGAAGAGCGGTTGCACTGGTTATTGGCCATATCCAAATATCAAAAGAATATCCTGTTCCTAGAACGTCTCTCCTATTCAACAAATTAAAATGGATGGCAAGGTGAAAGAAGTACCATCGTAAAAATTAGCTAAGCTTAAGGTTCACGGTGAAAGGAGTACCACCTTCCCCATCTTCAAAAGAAAAGAAATAAAATTGGAGAATAGAGAATTCCAGGGTCTGTGGGACCATGCAAGATATAGTGATTTTGGTCTGATGCACTCAGTTTCGTCTCTCTGTTTCTCCCAGAAATCATCAGCTCAATTTTCTTCCAAAGCACACACTCCACAACTAACAAGAGATTGAAGGATTGAATCATGATGAGTCAGATTTTCTCAAACACCTCACGCCTTGCAAATGAAATGCTTTAGGTAAAGATTATAACCACCTAAATTTGGTCTATTCTAACTATGGACCCTATTTTCCCTAAGTGTGATCATACCCTCAATTATGTCCAAATGACCCTGTTACTGCTTGGCATGATTCTTCTAATCAATTTAATATCCTAGGTGATTTTTATCACTGATTTATATTAACTATTATAGCCATATAATTCAAATCAATTTCGACCAATCAAATCAAACCACAATCAAACATGGCTATAGTATTTAATTATAAAGGAATTAAATAAATCCCTAAATCAAATACCCACTTGCAATTAACCCATTTCCCTAGACTATTTAATTTAATTAAAATGGCTATAGTCCCCTAATTATTAAAAAGCAATTTCATTGTTTAAATAATTAATTCCTATATTTCTAAATGAATTAAATAAGTTTATTTCATTTATTACTATTCCCCTA